>CM029364.1:3046478-3145268 GCA_017140985.1 Hormaphis cornu | reverse complement strand
TAACGTTGCGCATGCCGACGCGTGTTTGATTCGAGTGAAAGTTTGTTATACCTTTATTATACATTATTATTATTATTACTGGTCGAAATCATTCTGTCGATTCGTAATCTGTGTACATACTATGTTTGCGGCAAAGTCCGTGTAAAATCTCAATACATGGTATGTACACCATCGACGCTGCGTGTAGCGATAAACGATCGGAGAGTACATTCCTCGATGTGCGTGGATATAGTTAGTGAGAAACATCGGGTGAAAAAGTGCGTTTTATACTGCGGTCGCTGTATAATGTTATGTATACTTGCGATTTGCCGGAGAAGAACCGCACAGACGTCCGCGCGAATAATGCCCAGAAGTGAAAAAACTGCGCACCTTCGCCGGAAAAGTTACGAGAATCGTTCGGATAAATGCAAATCGAATAACATCGTAAAGTACGCCTGCGGTTCGCGTGTCGTGTACGCGCTGCGTTTACTTAGTCGTGCCATAAGTTCTGTCCCTCATACAAATGCGTATGTTTTATAAACAAAACAAATATAAAAATCTTATGTTATTTATTTTTTATCAACTTAGTAACTAAAAAAAAAACTAAATACCATTCAAAATGTCCACCATTTGCATTAATACATTTCTTCAAACGATTTGGCCACTCGTCTATCACAGCACGCACCACTTCCAACGGTATTGAGGCAGCTGATTTTATCAAATTGGCTTTTAAGGACTCGATATTTCTATGGGGCTTAGAAGGTAGGTTCCGCGCTGATTTGTATGCCGCATCGAACGACTTCAGTGGCGGTTTTGCTCCTCATTTTTTTTCTTTTCTTTTTATTTAGCCGAAGAACATACCGTGCGTGATATTGTTAATGCTAGTTTCTAAGTTGATTTTTTTTTTTTTTTATCAGAATGAAATTGATAACAGAACGTTTATTAGGAATAAGTTTCGACCTTTATATAGCTGCGGAATAATAAATACCGGTAGTGACATATTTTACTGAAAATCGTCCCCCCCCCGTCCTCGATGTTATACATTAAAACCGCCACTGAACGACTGTTTGCGGGCCACAAAGATATCACATTCATATCATAACACGCATGCGGACTTAAATCGTTGTTGCGGATGGTTGCAAACATATAGACCACCGTCCTCGACAAACGTATGTTATGTGTACAACATGAGTAACGTCGAAAAAGTATATTGAACTATAAAATTTTTAACAATACTCGAAAATGATAATGCGTTTTGTACCTCAAGTCATATACGTATACTACACGATTGTATAACGCGGTTTTTAAAAAAAAAAAATCTATAAATATATACACGTTATAGATTACAAAACGTAGCCAAAGCTTAGAAAAGTTCAAAAACCCTATGATATTTTTAACGTGCAAAAAAAAACTTTTTCCACTTCCTCCTTTTCAATGTACAAATAAGTTTTTTATTATATTTTTTTCCCGCGTCTAAAATACGTTTTGTACTTATCGATATTGATTTTCGCGCGCATAACGTTATCGAGTAATAAAATTTTTAGAACCCTCGATTGTATTGCCGTATACCTCCTGATAATCATTGATCGCGTAATGATTTCGATTATTACTTTTGTCGATTGTCCTCCTTGCAGCGTTCGTACGACTTCTCGAACCGAACGAAAAATTGTTGTTAAAACGGTTTTGAGTATAAAAAATTTTTTGCTCTGACGCGTAAGCTAATGAAAACGTGGGACGCGAAAATGCAGATATCACGGTTTTTATGTTTTCGTTTGGCCCGTATGTATTCAATCGGTCGCACCGATGGCGAGCATCTAAATCGCGAAGGGATTTCGTGTACGCATAGTGCTACTTACTTGTGTGCTTATACTGCTTTGTTGAAAATCTCGTTTCAGACTTGTCGCCATCAACAACTCTCCTATATTAATAATATTCATGCGCGCGATCGCCAAAAAAAGAAAAATCAAACCCTGTGACTTTTTATACACGGTATATAGCGTCGCAGTTGTCTGTGTTTTTCTATCGCGGCGTACACAGGCTATAGTGTTGGATACGCGTTTGCCGTTATTATAGAAACGGCATATTTATCGGATTCTTCTCGTAATCGACGAGTTCGCGAGATCCGTCGATAGAGCATTATATTGTTGTTTGCACAGTTAAATTTACTACGCACACTATTGCGGTCAAGAAACACCGGAAAACAGCCCGAAGAAACGGGCGAACTTATAGCTGGTACTTACGGTATTTGCGTATAATATGATATGTTGTATAATCTTAAACGGTACGTAAACGCGCGTATGAATAATGCAATAGACCGCGGTGTTTGACGACGAGTGTTTGTATAGGGGCAAAAAAGTAAAAAAAAAAGAGAGACGGGCCTCGTGTTTATTAGGTATTGTACAACTGGTTTGCGGCGGGGAAAAAAAAATGAAAAAACCGCTACAAAAGGCCGGGTGGTGTCGCAAAAGACACGTCAGTTTGACGTCAACGGGCTACCGAATTTTTTTTCTTCTCATTCTTTACGTAACGAATATCACGAGCGACAATGAAATATCGCGGTATATTACATTGTAGTAGTAATACTTTTTGTTGTTCCGTGCACCACCACCTATGCGGAGTCGGACTTACGTAAAACGCGGGGGAAAAGTAAAAAAAAGGTTTCCATTGTCGTGCGGCGTTGTACACACAGACAAAAAAGATCACGAAAGTGCCTCCTCGGCGCGCCGACAAAAGAATCGGAGGTCAAAATTTCTTCATCGCTGCTCGCTGTATTCCGCGCAAAGATGACGATATATATAGTATTTCAACATATTATTTAACATAATATTTTTCGTTATTGTCATAATCAAACTGTACACAACCGTACGAAATCATTATTGTGTGCGTTTTGGTGACGACATCCAAAAGAATTTTGAGCACGCTATCTTTATAATTTATCCCTTTAGTTGGGCAAGTATACACCGTTCTGCGCGCGCCATAAAAATTAATTTTCGAAACGATATCCATCGTCTAATTTACAAAAAAAACCGTTCAGAACGTGTTAAGTGTTAAGATCGGTTTTTCGTAGTATCTACTATGGGTCAACTGCTGAAGCCGAAATGCCATTTTAAAACACCTCGAAGCCATGTGGTCTATCCTGCACTCCTCGACCGGCGGGTTCGCGATCGAGCTCGTTCTATATAATTATTCACCCGCCGTATTATTCTGTGCACGTGAATCGCATAATATCGATTATTATTCATTGGAATATTGTATTATATTTTGTTTGTTATTGCGTACAAAACTATTTCCACGTCGTCGTTGTACTCGTGTGCGTAGTAGAACCGATACAGCCGATGACAAAAAGTACCGCGGAGGTCGCGCGAAAACGAGAATTAAACTGTCTTATCGCGGCGACCCCGCGCAGTCGTCGTAATATTCGTATTTGATCGAATTTCATTAGAATACGTTTAACGGCCGCGCGTTCAGTACAATGTCGTTCGTATAATATTATGTAAAAATATCCAGTTTCTTGTTTTAACGTAACATCATAATGTAAGCTATAAAAAAACGAACGCCTAGGAATAGAAACCGCGCGGTGTTTAGGAGGAGAATAATATTCGCGGCGAATTAATTTGTTTTTTTTATGCTCGTATTTTGAAAACGAAATCCAAACGACTTCTCGGCCCGATGATACACACCTATACCGAGAACTCGCGAGCTAACGCGATTTCAAGGACCCGCCGTGTATAAAACACGAAAATAATGTAGCAGCTCGCGATATGTAAATATTACATATCGTCGGTAGATCGTGAACACGCGCGGTATTATTATAAATATCTGTTGGCTCCGATCGTTTCTCTTATACAAAAAATAGATAGTCGTGCAGCAGTTAAATATTCATGAAAATAACCACCGCGCGCGCGTTGATATTAATTATTTATTGTGTGTGTGTTGTTCGCGTATACACAAAAAAAAATTACACAACGAACTGTGTACACATTATAGCGAATGTCGTAGGATTTTATGCCCGTGCGGTGTTCGTCGCGTGTATGTATATTATAATAATATAGGAATGTGGGTTAACTCGGGAGAATATTTAAATATTGCGAAACCTCGCCGTTGTGCCAGTG
This sequence comes from Hormaphis cornu, assembly GCA_017140985.1. Lineage (NCBI taxonomy): Eukaryota > Metazoa > Arthropoda > Insecta > Hemiptera > Hormaphididae > Hormaphis > Hormaphis cornu. The sequence goes on along the minus strand of CM029364.1, from coordinate 3,141,177 downwards.
AAACGATATCGTAACGATAGTTAGGCACATTTTATCCGGCGTGTAACAGCGATCTCGTCGTAGTGATACGTCTATACGACCGGCTGATCGGTTTTCGAACGAGACTCCGGCAAACGGCACGTCGAAACTTGTATTAATAACTGTTTGACGCAGCGGCAGAAACGTTGTACCCCACGAGCGAGAACGTGTTGTGGAGCTTCGTGTGTAGTTAACGTAGTGCCTAAAAGATAGTGTAAACGCCGTAAAAGACCGAAGAATCGATAGGAAATTACTCGACAAAAAACGACATTCGTCACCTAAATTATGTTTTACCACCGGTATGGTAACCACTCTGAAGAATACTCTGCTATGTGTTCGGCTTCGATTTTCGATGGATCCTCGGAGTTGAAATCTCGCGCGGTGATCGTCAGAAGATTCCGGTTAAACCGTGCACGCACATGTTACGCATACGAGGGTGTCGGACAGAGTGCTGGTTCGGTAAACACAATAAATTAATGGTCGACGAATAAGAGAGGAAACTTTATAATCACGTATAAGAAGATGGAATCGTTTTTACGCGTTCGTAATTTTGAAAAAATTACCCCCTCCTGGAGTGCTGTACGATGATAATATGAAAAATATGTTTTCGAAGGTGACCAGTGTTGATTTCGTTTCACGTACCTTCGCCTCAAAAAATTGTGTGCACCTACCCATATATGTGTATACATTCGATCGGAGAAGGAAATATTGTAGAAAGCGAATTTCTTATATTGTACTTCCGCAGCAAAAAACCACCAAAAATCCTACTCTTCGAAAAACGAATTTTCGAGAACAATTACGAGTTTGGTCACGTCCGGTCTCCAAACGTCTGGGTCAATGTGTCGCAGTATAGCGATCGGCGTGTTTTCGTACGAAAAACGGGTTAAAAATGTCAATTTTATTCCTCGGAGCGACCGATCTCGCGCGTCAACAAAGTAGGGCTCTACCAAAAAAAAACAAAAAAAACCACCTTCGATTGTTACACGCGCGCGTTATCCGTTGTGTGTTTGGTACGAGCGTTGTTTTACCATCACGGCTCTGGAAACGCGCGGGATAATATTAATTAATTAATTAACGCTCTGCTTTTCACCCCCGCGCGCCGTTTAGGCAGCAAACACGCACGCGCCGAAACACAAAAACGTCAGCGGCGACACGGACGACGGGTTTAATTTGCTTAATTTACCGTGCGCGTGGCGATTACCACCCGCACACTATCGCCGTTGTGTATAATAATAATATCGTACGAATTGTGACGTGAGACGACAAGTAAGATCGTGTAACACAACGATAGTACTTTTAACGCGTTAAATGAAAAATTTTCATTCTTATTTTCCGAGTTTTTTTTTTTTTTTGCTCCGCGTTACGCACGCGCCGCCGGACGACCGGAAAAACACCGAATACGGAACGTAATAATAATAAAATATTGGTGTTGTTATCATATCATCGCTGTACGGCGCGCGCGCGAACGTATTAAAAGCGCGTTTGACGTTCATTAATCAGCCTCGTTATCATCGGGGGCGACCGCGTCTGCAAGTCATCCTCGCGCCAGCGAGACGAGAAAAATGGTGGTGGAAAAAAACCAACCGTGCCTAGAAAATAAAAGAAAAACGCGTTATCCCACCATCCGCGTCTACGTATCATACTACATTAGGTACGATCCCCGCGTCGATGGTGTGCCCGTCGGGGACGGTTAATTACCGCGCGGATAACATTGGTGCACGGGCGCGTGCGAGACGTCGTTGTATCTCGTCACGTTTTTATAACACTACTACGGTTCTAACGCACAATGACATCAATCACGTTTCGGCGGACGATTATAATGGAAAAAATTTTTAAAAAAAAATGATCGGTAAAACGCGCCCAGAACAGTGTGTGTGTGTTTTGTAGGTCAGAGGCGAATCCGCACTTTTCGGCGCGACGTTCAGGGGAGGAATTTAAAAACGAGCGTGTACGAACGGGCCGCGAACAGAATCCTGCGGTTTTTGAACCGAAAAGTTTGATTTCGAGAATTAAACTGCGGCGGCGCGGTGGAATGCAGCTTTTACATATGTATATAACAGCTGCTTCTGAACCTGGCCGGCCGCGTTCGCGTTGAAACATTGTCGTCGTTGTCGATAAAACGTGTATTCTGTTCGTACGGATCGAATAAACCACAGTTGTATACTTTATTAAAACGAATCGTCAAAACCGTTTTGAGAAAGTATTCGCGGTACGTATTCGTCCCGTTCTCGATTGTTTTTCTCGTGCGGCGGCGTTTAACACTGCGCGTTTCGTCCTTCCCGAGAGCGCCGGGGGCGGACGCGATTTTTCGGTGTGTCGCGGGAGAGTGAAAAAAAAAAATATGAGAAAAACAAGGCTTCGCGTGCATATACTTATTTATACATATAAATACTCTCGTGGAAAAAACTCGTGTATACACGATGAGGAATAAATAAAAGAAACGCAACGTTATATACGACGTAGAAATCCGAAAACGAAATGAACTCGGATAATTTGCCGTCGTCGAACGCACGACTGTAATGCAATTTAAAATGAAATAGGAGACCGTTCGAGCGCGACTAACGCGATGAACAGAGTACACACCGAGTAACCGGTGAGGGGGTGGCGGGGTGAAGCGACTCGGTGTGTTTCCTTCCACCCGCTCTCGTTTTGGCGGCGGGTCGGTACTCCGCCGCGAATAATACAAATAAAAGACGTTTTCGCAATAAGCTGGCTTTTTCTTTGGTAATTTCACAGCAGCACCACCAAATCGCACGCGTGTTTGTACGCCGTCGATTTTTATTTTTTTAGTAGATTTTTTTTTTAATCTATTTGATTTGGACGATAAAAAAAAAATAAGCGATAAACCCGACGGGTTAGAACATATCGCGCGTATTGTTAACCGTCCAATAATGTTTTCCGACCCGTTTTCCTCGGACGCTACCACTCAATAACGACATTGCGTCGTTGGCTGGTGTACTACGATGCGTATTGCATTCTGAGCGTAGCGAACAGTAAACGAAGCGATCTACAATGACGTTTTTTTCACCGGCGCACACAATAATATGCTGCAGAAACACCTTTTAGCACTTTTTTTGAATTCATACTCTGTTTCGTGTTTTCTTTTTTTCTTTTGAAATTTCTTTTCTTTTGAAATTTCCACGCATCGTTAGTAATGCACGTCTGTCGTGCTGTACGAGAATGGATTACAGCACTTTTACGTTCTTCCGAGTTTATTTGATGACTGTTTTTGATTTTCGCTCCGATTTGTACGGTTCTCGTAAGCAATGTTCGAATGTACGCGGTGTCAACGATACACCTCCGACGTATTTGTCGTCTTGTTCGGCGTGGAATCGAGCGGCAGGTCATTTCGCCAATGCTGAACTGGATTTCACGAGGAGTGTAAAACAATTCTTTTTTTTCTTTCTCTCTAAAACGACAACACACGACTGTCCATAATGCTCTTCGAACATACCCGCAGTGCTGTATTGCATAACAGTTTTGCGCTGAAAAAATACAATAAAAATACGATAGTATCTTTCATTCTTGTGCGGAAGGGACGAATTTTGACGTGACAAAAACCTGATTCCCGCTGCCTGCAGTGTTCGGGCCTTCTCGAGTTTGGCGATACAATATTGTACAGACCGGCTCGAAATGATATACTATCCAACATACACCGAAAGACAATAAATACGTCAAGTGGGACCGGACGGACGCATTATCTCGCGACGCGAGAATGACACCATCCATCATTGCTGTGTACACAGCGAGTCCCGCGCGCGCGCGCCCGAAATAATTAAGAACCGCCTAAAATATCCAACAACGGAATAGTTGTTTTTTAAAGTTACACGACGTTTTACGAACGCGTCGTATGATTGATGACCGTCGCACGTGAGACGCAGTTAGAAAGAAACAGCGGCCATTATTCTCGTACGGTGAATGTTCTGCGACGGGTGTAAGAGCAAACGGCTCCTTCGCGACCACCATCCCATCGTCGACCGCGAACGGTTAATTAGTGCGACGGGATCGCGGAAACTTTACTGTCGCGAAAAAATTCGACAAGTGGAACCGTCGAAATCGAAAGGAGACAATCGTTTCGAGTAAAACGGCGAGAATTTTTTCGTCAGGGAAAAACGACGTGTCAGTCGAAACCGGGAATGTTTAACCGGAATAATCGGCAGCATACGTTTGATAAGCGCGTATTTTTGATGTATCGTTTTGCGCATCAAAGCTAGGATATTTTCGTGTGAGCCGAGCGAAAAAGTTCCGAAATCCGGTAGTAAGACGCGATTTCAGTTTATCTTCGGGTCGTCTCCGTGCTTTCCGATTACAAAAAATTCCGATTTTCACGGTTCCTGAACGTTTCGTTTATCCTCATATAGGCTAAGAAAAAAAAATTTTGACGAGAAACGAAATCCCGGTTCCTGTATTCCCGATACTGATATATTTTTCGACCTGTGGAAACGACGTTTCCCCTGAATTCAACTACTCCGTGCAATATACGAGTATTGTTCCGTATCGAGTCTCGTAATACTCCGATGAGTATTTTTACATAGCGCGGTGTCGACAAAGTTTTTCTTCGTAATAACGCTCGGCCGATCACGTAATTTTTTTTGTACAATTTTTCCTTTTCTTTCTTTACACCCGATGGCGGGCGCGCGTCGACGACGTACGGCAGCTGAATAGAGAAAAACGCTAAACGCGCGCATTGTGTGCGCGGCACCGACGGAGGAAAAGCCGTTTCCACGATCCATCATTCCCGGGTGTTTTTATTCTTCGCGGGGGCTGCCGATTTTTCAGCGCAGTATTATCGTCGCCTCGTTCTCATTATTACCGTCCCCGCGCGACCCTGCGCACCCTCTCGCGCGCATATATTGTATAAGAAGGGTTTACACGTACGTGTGTGAACGTTATACAATATATAAGTTTAGCGTGAAAAGTTTCGAGTGTGTGTAACGTGTACGCGGCGGTATGGGGCCCTCGGAGAAAGTTTCGAAGAACGGGGATTTTGACGTAACCGGCAGGCGCGCGCGTTAAGTGTGTCCCCGGGTATGGATTTCGCATTAATCACCCCCTCGACCCGGCGGCGGATCTGTGCACCGCGAGACACCGTGCAATAATGACAGTAGATATTCCGTAATACTGCGTTTTACGTTTTTGCGCCGCTTTATCTCGTCGTCCGCTATCGACGCGGCGTTGGATAATAATAACGCCGGATGACTCGGCAAAACGAGAAAAAACGAACGATTCGTACATAATGAGCGACGAGAACGTGCCGATAATTTTCGGCGAGGGCGCGCGTTTTTTCCCCCGAGATAACGTTATCTATTTTGGTGTTTAGCCCCCCCGGCGTGTTAAGGGAGGAATCCGTCGACCGTGTTTTGCGCGACAAACACCGGAATAATATTTTTTTCTTCCTTTTTTTCAAATTTTTCGTGTCCGCCGAGGCCGCTGCGGGTGTCCGCCCTGTACTACCGTCGTTTGTTTTTACGCGTGAAGAAAATAAAACGTTCAAAAGTATACAATTAATTACTCGTTGATGAGACCGCGGAAGCCGCGCTGGGGGGGCTACACGACGATAAATAATAATTGTAAAACGACACGATTATAAATATCGCGTTCACGGACCGTTTAGGCAAAGTTACTACCACGGTGGTAGACGAGTCAAAGCGGCGAAACATATTTTCGTGTTGTGCGGGTATACCACCCGGGTAATATATACGCGCGCTCGGGTCCCGGGGGAGGTTCTAAGTGTACATAAATCAAAATACCGCCCTCCCCCGAAGACGATGCGAAAAGGGTTTACGGAAAAGATCATCGCACCGACAGCCACTACTATACCCGCATACATCACGCGCAGTTTACCAGCAAACCACAAAAACGTGGCGGCAGTCTGCAGAGGCGGCGGTGTTATGAGCATTATTACGACGACGTACATCGTTACAGTATTGTGTACGATAAATTTTTTTCCTCTCGTCCATGTGCGGCGAGACAAACGTCTCGTATAAAAAATATCATGTTACTGGCAGACGGATAAGGCGCATCTCTTCCTCCGACGGATGCACAGGGTTAAAGAGTTGGGTGGTTTTTTTTCCTAAAATGCAATTATTCATACGAGTCGTGTCTGCAGACCGTCAGCCGCACCTGCGTGAGAATCGCGTCCCGCCGAATCCCCCGGATGCCGGAAAATTCCCTTCTTCGAGACCCGCGTCGCACTCGTTACCGAATAAAGGATTCCGGGCGGATCCTATTATTGTCGTAATTTTTTGAAACGATATAATCCGTAGGATATTAATGCCCGCAGCGGCGCTGACGTTTATCACCTCTGCAGTGTTAAATACTGTACTTGTCTCCAGTAATTATGTAGTAAAAAAACAACAAAAATAAATACGAAATAAACGTTTCTTCTCCCCCGTATCGAATACCTGCGACTGTGGGGGCGGTTAAAAATGAAATTTATACGCCTGATCGTTTAACAGGAGGGGAAAGGGAAAATGGTTTTTTTTTTTACGACGAGTTAAAGCCCACGCCCGTAAAGGGACGAGGAATTTTTCGGGGCAAAAGCGGTTGTTAAACTAGTCGCCAGCGACGTTTCCAAAAATCACTCTTTGTCCGAAAAACCACACGTGTTTACGCCGTAGTTACACGCGCGCGTTCCTGGTAGGCCACACTAGGTTGTCTTGGCGCCCCTGCCGCCGTGTTTGCGGTAAAAATTATTTTGTGGCGTCGGCCGAATCGTACCCCGACCTCGGGTATCACACCGTGCGACATCTGAAATCACTCGCGCGGTTTTTGCGTTTTACACGAAACGACCGCCGATTCGAGCGTATTATTGGTATTATTGTGAGAAAAAAAAGTATACGAAATATCGTATACAATGCGCGTAATACGGTGTACAACGTCGTGACGACACATTATTAATCTGCCGCTCTCCGGATCGAGCGAACGGAGTCAATCTCGCGCTGCGAACCACCCGCCCGATTATAATAATATCTCGTAGAGAAGGGACGACGCACAAAGAGGAGTGCTCCGTGTCGCCAGGTACCTACTATATAAACCAGCAGCTGTGCGGAGCGATTGCCCGCCCGCAAAGTGATGATGGATATATAATACAACGCGGTTATTCGTATTTTGCGCAATACACGTCGGTAACGTCGACTTTGTGTTGGGGTTTATTGTACATATGTATATTGCAGAAAGATTATATTGTACGTAATACGCGGCCGTCTGCGCGTGTAATAATAATGTTCAATACGTTCGTCCCGAGCCCTTTTTATACGGACGGCGCGAGAAAGAGGAGCTTAACACGGGAGCGCCGCGAAAATCTCCGGCTTTATCCGCACAGTGTGTACACACAGCGGGCGTATTTTATTATCATCGTAATACCCTGGCAGACCAGTATTCTGCGGTCCAATATGAGGCGTTAATATCGCGCGAACACTTGTACCGATTACGTTTGTACACTCTTCTTGTGGGGCGTCGACGGTGCGGGAAAAGACAAACGAAAGAAACCGCGCGTGCAGTTCGACGACGGTGCAGCGACCGCGATTCGGCCGGGCGGGTTCGGTCGAGAGTCGTGGTTCGAACGCGTGATTCAAAGCAACGATACGAAAATACGATTCTGAGCGAGCTCGGCTGTCAGCTAGCCGTCCTTGTGGCGCGTTTTTCAAAGAACCTTGACAATTTCACTTGGAACTTTTATCGGTCGCGTAAAAAAGTTCGATCGTTATTTTGGACGTTATGGCCAAAAAAAAAAAAACACTAAATCGTCGTGTAAAAAACGCGTTTGCCGCGTAGTGTATCACCTTAGTTTCATGACTAGAATTTGAGACCATTCGAAGTACCATCAGAGTTCGTTAGACGTTTCGTTAGAGGCTTTAGGCGACTTTGAAAATCGGAGCAGAAAGAAAAAAAAAACATCGTTGGATAAACAAAGAAGACGGTGAATATGCGTGTTTTTTTTACTCCCCACGTACACCGTTTCGCGCGAGCCGATGTATCAAAAGTATTTCGATTTACGCGGCTCAACGTGCCCCCTCAGATCTCCTTAATTACTCTACCCGTCGATATTTTGTAGAAAAATCTTCAGATTTCCTCGAAAAATCCGCGGTTTTCAAAAAATCCTTGAAATTTCTTTTATCATACGTCGAAAGTTCCCAGAAATCGGAAAATTTCCCTAAACACCGGGCCCGCGATTTCTATCGGTATAAAAATGTATCAGGACAGGCATTGACACCGCATTGATAAAGACCGTAACGGGGTATGTTTGCGATAAAAGCCCCCGTTCTGTCTACGCCAATTTGAAATTTCACTAATTACCGTACACTTTTCATTATACGTTTTACGCAAAACGAATTATACTCTATATTATGATCACGCTGAGCATAATAATATTTTGAATACACGCGTGATTAACATATAAATAGTAGAAAAGTACCATTATTATACAGAGCTGGTGTATATTGTGGTGATATGAAGTAATAATTTTATGTTCGAAACAATACTGTTTCGCGAAAATTTCGACCGGACCGGTAATATTTCAACGGTATAAAATCAATACTGTATAATAAAAACGCGTCGTATACTATGCGCGTCGAGAACTCGCTGCATATTTTGTCGCCACTGAAGAGACTTTCAATTTTGGAGATGTTTTTTGTCTCTTCGCGAAAACAAAAAAATTAAATTCGGATACGTGTTATAATAATTATAACACGTATCCGAATTTAATTTTTTATACGATAATTTATACGAAAATTTTTATACGATTTTTTACGATAATTATTATCGTTCGGTGGAAACACATTCGTAGAACGCTGTTGGGCTTTCGACGCCACGCCTTCGCCGTATTGGTTCGCCACCGATACGACGCTAAATTTATAGAGGTGCTGCAGCGCGTGTAATTATTTCCACAGCAATATTGCCGCCGTACGGTGAATAAAATAAAAATAAAAACAAAAAAAAAATGGTGTTTTGTTTCTAGTAAAACGTTTGTATACGTGCTTACGTGCTTACTGCAGTATTTCCCTCGTGACATTTCTTCGGAATGATGTTTTCCCCGTAGCTATCCCAAGGATCTGGGGCGTGTCGATCATTTAAATTATACCTAACTATACACTATAGCAGCAAACGCGTTATTACCGGTGGTTACCCATAGCCGATAGATGAATCATGAAGATAATAGGTATATTATACCGATTTTAAACTGCAATGTTAAAAAAAATACGTCGTATTTATTGATATACTCGTAAAAAAAAACTCGATTCGTAGATATTCGGGCGAATCATTGTAGCTCAATTATGTTTGGAAAGTCCTTCGCGCGTTTCTATACGATAAGTACGAGATAACATGTAGTATGATTTAAATACTCGCTAGTTTAGTTCTATATTTGTCAGGCGATTTTCATGTTTTTTTCCCCTCGCCAAATTTCAAGTCGATAATAATATACACATCAAATACAACAAATAATGATTTCTACTTTGAACTAAGGAATAGTGTAAAATCTTACTCGTACCCTACGTCTTATCGGTCGTCAAACGCCTTTAACTATAACTAACATATTATAATCTATTCGTTAATAAAACAATGATAAAAGTTACATCAAACTTCAGAGCTCGAAAAAAAATTATATTTTTGCTAGACCATTATACCTTTTAAGTTCTAAGACTCGTGAATGTAGAAAAATGCTTTTTTTATTATAGCTAACTGTACTAGGTAGTGTATAACTGGCAAACGTCGATCGGTTCGATTGCATTACCCGGAAAAAAAACTTCCGTGCTGAAAATCATTACAGCCTTTAGGTATCAAAACCGTTTCGTTTGAAATCGTTGAGGGTTCTTTGCGAAAACCTGCGGATAACTTCGCTTTTTTAAATTTTCGTATACGAATACGAAATAACTTATAATTTCGGTGCCGGTGTTAAATCAGCAGGTTTTTGCCGAGAGCCGTTTTAAATTTAAATCCGATATCTGTAGGAACTTACGTATGTATCAAAATAGTATGTTTGTTCGCGCGCAGGTCTAGAAATTTATGCGCATAAATAAACGTGTTTATTTACAACAACAACAAAGAGACTGAACACAAGCAATAATTTATAGTTGTACGAAATTTAAAACACAACGACATACTTCTAGTTTTAACTAAACTTTTATACTATTTTCTTAGACAAACTATTTAAATCGACATAGTTTGTACGGGTTTAACCGTTTCAATACTTATACGTATACAATATGTTAATTTAGATTTCGTATCCGTTATCTCGGATACCGGACAAACAACTCTAAATAAATATTTAAACACAAAGTATTTAAAAAAAAATTCATACAGCGTACTTGTATAGTTCATTTTTTTCTATATATTAACTTGATTTTCAACGTATTTTCAACGTTCTAACCGTAGTGACTGCTGCAGATAAACTTGTTTTCTACCTCTGCGCTATATTCCGCGGGTACACTCGCAAGCAGTGTATAATAACATCGCTGCAGATCATAACTGTTATTAGTCACGTGTACTGTCAAATCGTTACGGAGAATCGTACCGGTCTTCGAGGATAATAGTGTATACAATATGTTGTGCCTAGAGTCCGGATTTGTATAGAAATGCACTTGAAAAACTCAAAACAGTATGCATTCACGCAAACTTTTAATATATATATTAATACGTCCTTAATATGCTCTTATAGAATCGTTAAAAATAATGTGCGGTTTTTGACAAAATATGCAAACGTATGAACGACAAGTGTTCTTATTTCGTGCTATTTGTAAAAATAATAAAAGTCGTGTAGGTACAAATCTCTACTCTTTTTTTTATTCGTTTACTGTCTATACCAATATTACCAATATGAGAGACACGTGAAAGTTCAAAATTAAATTCCAATATTTAATAAAACATATTGAAACGAATTGAAAATTCATTTAATCTGTGCAGTGATCACGTTCAACTATGTAAAAAATAAAATTCACAGACATTTTGATTTTTACCGTCAAGTTTTGCTATCGATCGGAAATCATTAAGAAAATATTATTAAAAATTTGTCAAATACGCCGATCAGATTCATTTGTGCAAACTTTTGTTGAACTAGACGAAATTCTTTACTCCCGAGAAGCCGCATATCGTAAACTGGAAAAAAAAAATGAACGTATTATATAAATCCGTAATGATTTTTGTACGCGCGTTCAGCCGTTTATTCGTTTCTTTTTGTCGTGTACGCCCGATTTTGGACCTCAGCGAAAATACCATCTCGTCAATCAGTTCTCTGGTCCGATTTTAAAATCAATGTATTTTATTAGTATAGAAGCCGACCAACAGAGTTTCGCGGCAGAACACGCGTTTGGCTCGCGGCCGGATTGACGTCGCCGGCGCAGCAGCAACACGTGGGTAGGTGGTAAACGGCGCGCGCTCCGGGGCTGCTGCTGCTGTTCGAAAACTCGCTGTAAACGCGTTTATTTTATAACGATATCGATAGTTCTACAGCGAGTGGTGTACCAGGTACTTGTCGTGTTTCCCGCGCACTGTCCGGTAAAAGCAAAAAAAGAAAAGAAAAAACCCTCCGGTCTCGCGCGGACGGTAGGCGGTGTTCCGCACATATCCGTCGATTATTACACGGGCGCGTCGAACCGCTGCGATCGTTACTGAAACAAAAATATTTCTTTTTTTTACGTATCGACGAGCGGACACGGTGCACGGTCGGTTTCGCGATTACTTACGTACGTACGACGATTAGCGTCGATAATTGTGTGCAGCAACAGGCGTGTCCCGGAATAGCGCGCACACAACCCGAAACATATTTAGAGAAACGTTTTTAAAGACCACGTAACGGTTACGGATTTCTCGCTATGCGTTCGTGTACGCGACAACATTTACACCGTCTCCAAAATTGTATTTCTCCAGCGGGCGCCTGCAGTCGGTCGGTCTTTTCCGCGAAACGGACGAAACGAACTTTTTTCGCGTCGACCGACCGACCGTTGTACATTTACGCGGTCATCCAGGCTGTGCTCGACACTAAATTTTCGAAAGACCTTTCTGATAAACTAACGCCAGTCGCGGGAAACGCTTGAGAACACGATTATTTTGGATAGCCGCCACCGCGGTTATCGCTTTCGTGTGGACTTTTTACTAACGGTGGCTCGGATATCTCTGTATACTCGAATCGTACCGTAAATCGTCTACCCGCGGCAATAAATTTACCCGATTTTGCTCTGGAATCTCGTTAAAAACATGATTTCTCGGTCCGTTTTGTTTCGTTCGAACAAAATCAGTACGAATACACCGTACATCGGCAGACCGAAGCTCGCAATAAAATTAACCCGTTCTATCCGCGGCTGCGGATTCGGTTGTAGCGAGACGAACGAGACGTGTTGTCCGCAGTTTATAGTTTTACCGGTACTATTCGCTGAACGTATAGTTTTCGGTGCGTAATATTCTAGTTTCACGGTTAATAACAATTATTGTGCAGAGACCGCATAGCGATTTTCATAGGTTCGCGACAAACGTTCAAACACACGTAATAAATTCTCAATACTATTTCCTCGGAGTAATTTTATCCTCGAAAACATTTCTGCACCGTTCTTTCTTCCTCCTCTTGGGGACAGTTAGGAAAATTCATAAACGTCGAGTAGAAAAAATCGAAAATAAAAATTGCGCGATCAAAAAAAAAAAAAGCAATTTCTCGACTGTTTTATTTACGAGAATATTGCTGACGTATTTGTGTATTGGAAAATTATTGAATATCGAAAAAACGTCTCTTGATTTTATCGTCATTCGTATGATCTTCGAATACATCGCCGCCGTGTTTTGTTTCTTCCGATTTGGCTCGCGTGTCGGAAAACCGTTATAAATTTCGAAAACAAAAAATAGTTTCATTACGTCGTAGTACGTATCGTAATAATTTCTCAGTTTCGTCGAGGCGCAAGTGTAACGTCATACTATTATTGTTATGTTTGCAAAACAACATCATTATTATACATATACTCGGATGATGCGCGTGTTGTTAAAAATAAAATCTGTAAACCGTTTTAAACGCGCGGGCTAACGATCGTCGTACACACTGTGTGGTGGGCCTCTTCGCTCGCATTGTGTGTATATAAATAAATACGCTGGAGAGTGTGTAATAAAAGTGCGTTGAATGGCGGCCGTACGTAACGTTGTTGTTGTGCTCCGGCGGATGCGTGTTCCCGGGGCTGGTGGACGGACGGACGGAAAAAGTACTAATGGATAATAATACGATGTTTGTCCGAAAACAAACGGCTCCGATTGTTGGCAACAGATTGATGGGAGCCTGTCACTAGTCCATTACCCGGATGTGTTCGGGTGGGCCCGCAGGTACACGCGCAGAAGCTGCAACGAGTACAATTATTATTATTGTGGTTAGCGCATAATATGTATTGTACAGCCTCGTGTACGTACCTGTGTGTATAGCCCCGACGTCCTCGCGGTCCACATAATATTACTGTTGTAACTGAAAATGAAAAAAAAAGAATTCGTAGGCATATATAATTATTATTCATCGCCGTCCGAGCGCGCAGAGTCGGCTGCGTGTTTTTATACACCACACTCGATAGGTGTATGACTGGACAAAATAATACAAAATGCTAATAATGGTAGTAATAATAATAATACGGTCGGCGCACTCGCGGTAGCTAACCCCTTTCGGGCGTACGTATCTGATACAGGTACGCGCTGTTCTCGGTACAGGGTGTGCATCGAATACAGCCGATGTCATTGTCGTCCTATTGCGTCTGAAACGCGCAACAAAATATATCACTATCGGCTCTCGCAAGTATCCCGTTGTTTCTAAACAGAACCTTCTCGGACGAGAGCATCAGCAGCAGAATTTTTGGCGTACACGCGCTTGCGATCGTCAAACGCGACTCGTTCAAAATCACAAACGTCAATATCGCGGTAAGAAGAAACGCGCTCCGCCACAGACATAACAGCCTGTTTCGTCAAAACCTCGTCACTCGGACTCGTGCACCACTCGAAAAAGGCGAAAAACCGTTCCGAGCGGTCCCGGCTCACGCGCGAATGCCAAAAATTCTGCTGTTGGGAAACTCTCGTCTTCGTTTTCGTTAGGTCGGACGTGAGGCAGCTGCATAAACTCGCTGCGAGGGCTGCCAACCGCTGGGTCCCTTGGACCGGGGCACCCTTTGAAGAGTTCAGCCCGACATTTTCGAAACGCCACAACGAATTTCGACCATTAGGTGTGTGACAGGGTTTCGCTCGCCAACACTCCACTTTGTTTGAAACGGCCATTCGCGCCAACGACTGTCGTTTTGTCGTATGTCCATCGCGCGTGCGACCGTATACAGTTTTTTCGAACGTAATCTCGTAAAAACCGAGTAGTTATCATGTGTGGTGGTGTTTTTCTAGAAACCCTGTACACCCGCGTATTATTCCGACTGCACGGTGCGCGTAAAATAATACGATAATAATTGAAACCGTCGGGCATGAACGGCCAGCAGCACGTGATCCGTTTATTGTCATCATTAGCAGCGCTGCTGCTGCTGCGGGATAAAACGGCACGGGGAAACCGTTTTGGTATAATACACCGCCGCAGTATACCGGTGATCCGTCACACGTCGGCGAAACCTCCATTTTATTCTTACGTTCGAATACATATATATGTATGATATCTGCGTCTTTTCATTCTGTTTTGTTTTTTTATTTCTGCTCTGCGGCACTAACCGGACACGGCGTACATTTGTTTTACGACCGAACGGGGTCAATCGGGTTCATCATATTTTTTACACAAACGATATGCGTTACGATATGAACACGCCTCTGGGCGTTGTTATCCGCAGGGATATCCTCCGCCGTACCTGTTCGACGAGATATGCTCTGTACTGCGCGTCGATATCTAATGAGATACGTTCGTCTCGTATATCTGTCATATACGATTCGCAGCTGTGTAATTGTATAGATCCTCGGGACGCGAAATACGTCGTAAAGATATCAGGGGTGCCGTGTGTTCGAGGTAAAATTTACGAAAATCCGGAAAAAAATTACATCCCCTCTAACATAAATCAAATAGGTACGTACGCGCCACTTGCCCGTGACCGTGTATCGTTTAAATACGCTTGAACGCATTTTCGGTATGCGAATTTCCAAAGTGTCGAATGGTTTTAAAAAATGTTTAATATTCGGAGTGCGATTGAACTGATGTGAACGATCCGGTACTATAAAAAAACCCAGATTATTCTCGTGTGACAGGGTATTATTGTCACCCATCTGTTTTTAGATTCTGAGTGACGAGCGGATACTGTTTTTCTTCTACTATCAGCAACTTTTCGTACAGAAGGAATGTTCCGATTTTAAAATTCGTTAACTTTTCTAAAAAGCTTACGTGGACTTCGGTTGAAGCATTTTTGAGTTTTACGGCGAAAAATGTTTCGTAATGACGTTTTCGGGCTCCGATCGTTACGCTAAATACCGTACGAAAGTTGGGATTTTATTTTGCTCGAAGCGCTTTTTGAAATTTTGATTATCTTCCAAGTCGTGTGCCGAAAGCGACGAATTAGGCGAAATCGCCAAATCCGCGGCGTCAGAACGCGGCTCTATTGCGTACAGATTACAAATTATAGTCATAAAAATTATTCCGTTGTCGTTTTCGAACTTTTATGCACATACAAGATTAATTTAACACGTTATTCAAAGTAGTTTTCGCCTGGTATATAATATATAATATATATAATATATAATATAATACAATATATTATAATATATAATATAATACATATAAATTTTTTTTCTTACGAGTGATTCGCCGCTATCGTTTTCCACCTTTCCAGGACTCATTGGATTAGATAGCTCGCTTTTTTTTTTCCGTACGCAATTATCGTTCAACTCGGAGATATTAATAGATGATACGGATAAACCTTGAAACCAACGACCCACCCATAGCGCAGTCGTTACTTTACCGCGGTAGTATCGTTCTGTTTTTTTACTATCTACGCACACAATAAATACACACACATCATATTATATGTGATATAGACGAAACGGGAAATAAAAGCGAACGTAGAACGAACGATTCTACAGTAAAATGCTGTTTTAATTCTATGGAAACAATAAAATGTGTACGAGATCTTATAACCCTGCTGCTAAAAAAACGCGTGGCTACCCTTAAAGTTTAGAATCGCTACTAACAACATGGAAATATTTCTCACTTCTGTTTATTTTCAGTGCAAACAAGTACCCGTTTTAAAATGTTTTTATCCCGTTGTACACGTTTCGTATTGTTTTTCTTCTCTCTCGATCTCTTTTTAAACGTTTAAAATCGTGTAAATATTATTTCTACTAATGCGTAATTTGTTTTTAAACTGACGTATTTTAACTCGCCCGCGAGAAAAACACCGAATCACTGATTTTCAAATCTGTAATGTTTAATTGAAATAAAATAAGTCGAGAAAATGCTGCGGCGGACGATATCCCGCGGCGACGGCCTGTTGCTCGCGCGTATATTACCCCGTATATATATATATCGTTATTTTGTTGTCTGCCGTGTACAATTGTGTGGGCGCGAGGGAGGTTAAAACAAAAGGGAGACGACAAGTGGGTCAAACCGTTTAAGACCGCCGCCGCCGCCGCCGTTATTCCCCCAAAACAATACAAAACCGCGTATTATCATTATTATTGCGTTTATACGCACCCTACAACCGTTTTGCAGTCGTCGATGCGTACCCCGTTGTTTTCCTTTTCCACCAGTATCATCTGTTTATCGTACGGTAGTGTTATGATTTATTAAAATCAGATCGCGCGTTTCACGGAATGTCCGACGAAGCGCGTCCAAAGGGAGAGAAAAGTTCGAACGAGTCATCAAACAACGTGTCAGCGACTTTACTTTGTGATGATGCGCGCGTTATATGTTTTTCTTCCGCGGCTTTGGCGTCCAACATCTTGAGAACGTCACGGCGGAAAGAGACGGCATCAGAAAAATAGGCGATTTGTTGTTTCTTCCGCGCGCGCAGAACGAGTGACGAAAATTGACGACAAAAATAGCGAAAAAAAGGATTAACGACCGGGGGAGGAGGAGTGTTTAGAACAACTCGGCGAGAAAAAAACGTTTTAAACGATACCACCGGAAACGGTATGCCGTTCAGCGTCTTGACGTTACGTCTCCGATGTAACGAGGGTGGCTGCAACAGCGCTGCTCTCCGTTGTCCCACACAATAATTCTGGCCGCCATCAGCACTGTTTCGGAGCTGCCCGTTCATCATCATCATTTGCGTGAGCCGTCCAAACTGTGTATTCACTCAATCAACGCTATAAAACCTATTTTTTTATAGTCGTTTAGCCATGATGATACACGGACAACAATAGTTTACGCGTCGTGACGAGGTTTCGGTTTGAGTGCGTTGTGTGCACTAACTACCCTACTCGACTCGAGAAAGTCTTTGGCGATTCGCGAATAATATATATATATGTATTTAAAGTTTAAACCCCTTCGGCTCTATGATCGATCTATGATTGCAGGCCGCGCGGGGCTTCTTTCCAGAACTTCGCAGGTTAGTTTCAAAGCTAATACACTACTAGTACGCGGGTATCGCGTGGAGCTCGTCGTCAGATGTTTTCAAGTTTAATTGAAAAAATGTTCGAGCTATTCCTTAGTAATCATTTTACCTAGCCTTCTGGACCTTGTAAAAATACGAGCTACGAGCTGTTTGTATCGCGGTATTTCAGAATTTAGCGCGTTCGTTTTGCCGCGATCTAACGTCGCAGTCGGGCGCTATTTCATTCGTCTTATAAAACGAGCGTTTTGGATGAATCGTGTTGAAAAATCGTGTTCAATGATTTGTGGGCGATTTTTGAAGGATCGTAAACTATTTACCCGATACAAAAGTATCGAAATCGCGTATTTTTAAATCCACACGATATCTTGTGCGATTGGAAATATTGTACGAAATGAGCTGGACACATTCCGCGTACAGGTGTATCAACCGTTATTCCGAGGCGCCCGTGTCGTATTGTTGTTTGTATTATTTTTTTTACGACACGCATTCTTTTTCAATATTAATCTGTTGTTGTAAAATTAATATCCCTATGCAAATAAATAAAAAAATAAATATTACACGTCAAAACTCTTCGGTATGACCTTGACGTGCACATACTGTTGTGTTGACAACAGCCATTGTACAAAATAGTATCTAACGTAATTACAATACTAGAATTACTGGTTGTCGAAGTGATTGTAGTCGTTGATATCGGCGCACGATTACAACAAATAGGTGTACCTAGTTGTAACAATTTAGTTTTGTATATACAATTACGTTTAACGAATTTTTATGTTTTACTTGAAAACTAAAATGTTTTTTTTACTGTTTTCCGGCTTCACGCGCACGTAAGAGACTGTACACGTAATCCCGAGTGCTCAACAATCGTTTTGTTTCCAAAACGCTTTCAAAGTAGATACCGACGTAACGTTGTATTTTAACTACCAGATTTTCGGTTGAACTGTAGTTGCTAAACACCGTTCGAATTTTTTATCCAAACGTATTATAAATAGTGTGCACGGTCTTTCACACACGCGTCGTGTCAACACCGTGTATTTGAACCCTACGCCTACTGTAAAGTAACAGTCGATACAGCGACAACGATACAGTAACAACGATACAGCGGACAGGTCAATTAAATTAAGATTTCGAAAAATTTTCCTCGGTTCCTACATACGAAGACGGTTCGATCCGACACGGATTTCGTGTGTCTGAATCCAGTTTGACCGGAACGCAAAAACGTGGTAATTTTTTAGCGTTTTTTTTTTTTTTTCATAGTGCAGCGAGGGCACTTAAAACGTATTCCAGATAAAATTCTTGTCACTTTGCTCGCTGCCGGTGTTGCTGCCCGCGTGTCATCGTGACCGCGACGCGTAAACAATGTTTTTTCGCGGCTCTGTTATAATTAACGATTTGCATTTACCGTGTACTTATTATTATTACTATCGGAATGCCGACAAAGAAATGACAAAAAAAAAAAAAAATACTTTACATACACGACGTGTAGCTGAAAGAAAGACGGCCGTCTTGAGATATTATATGTACGTATTATATTATTGTGTGTAGTACACGTTGAATGCGTCGTTTTGAACCGTTGCATTATAATATTATTATTATGCGCATGATAAATGTATTTATCTCTTCCAGTCGACAATATTTTAATCACGCGTATTATTCTCCGAGAAATTCTCGAACCTCTTGTAATTCTGCCCGACGTGTATTGATGTGTTCGTATTATTTTAATAATAATCACTATATTCACCGCGGTACGTGAGCGAACGAGACGCAATAAAATAATTATCTTCGCCGCCGGCAGAGCATACCTAAATAATAATAATAATATAATAGTATAAAAAGTTTCTAACAATCGTTATTGCTGCAACGAACGGTCCATAAAATATTCCGTGCGAACTTGTTGATTTTTTCGCACTATTTTGATTTTTTTTTTCTTCCAGGTCGTTAGCCTACAGGGACGATGTCGCCAAACGACAGAATAACGGAACCGATACGACGCGCCATGTGAGTGCATACTTAAATCTTACTGTATTATATACAGCAATACGAACAAATTGAGTTTAAAATAAAAAAAAAGTGAAAACAATTTTTTCTACTGTAACAATCGTTATTGTTTTGTTGGATTTGACCGTACAGACGGCTGCGTACTCGTTCCATTCGCTTAAATATTAAACAACGTTGGCGTTTGAACCGATCGAACGCCGTCGACTTTTTTCGATACGTTAGGTTAGTTAGTTTTGACAGCTGTTATTATTATACACTATGTCGTTATACCCGTATATTAACAGGTACGTGCGTATAGTTTTCACGGTATGATCATCGTTGTCAGTCGGTTATAAATTATTGGTCAAACTGTTTCGAGCAAAACGTAAGCGAACCACATGAATTTTGATTTAGAAATTAGACCCGACCGCGGTAAAAACAAACGTGTTGTGTACACTGCACTTGTATTTGAATTCAATGACACGCACTATGTGTACACGATGTCCGAGTTCTTCCTCCAAGTTTCGAAACCCAAAAGCGAATGCAATTTTATCCGTCAAAATAACTTAACCGCGAGAAAAAACGATTTGTCGATAAAAAGATATATATTTTTTTTTCTAATAGTAATACTCCCTCGGTAAAACAGCAATTACGGTAATTTTCTACGTTTCAGCGATAAACACGCGTCTTGTGACCGTTTTTTTCTCCGTAAAAAAAATTTTCGTTAACCCATCGTGTGTACCGCGGTTGAAACCATCCTTTTTAAATTATTTTTTTTTTTCAACAAAATATCTCGGTCGTTACCATAACGTTCTCGCGCCCCGCACAGGCGGTAACAACGCGCAACCGGTTCCCCCGAGACGACGTCGCTCGACGGCGAATCGTGTAGACTCTACACAGCGCACAGCTGTTGTTGCACAACTCGTGTGGTGACGACACGGCGTTCAAGGCGTTTTCTTTTATAAGCGATTCACCGGCGTGCGAAACACGACGAATTATATAATATAATAATAACTATAAACGTTATACAACTCGCCGATGACAATAATAATCACGAGATTTTCACCCGTCCGCCGCTGTACGACGTATATAAAAAAAATACTGTTTGACATCGTGTTTCGCCGGTTCGACGAGACAAAAGCGCGTGAAAAGTATCGTACTTTACTGGGATTTTCACGCTATTTTATTGCCGCGCGTTCGCCGCGATTGATAACTTTTTTTTTTTTTAGAACTCTATTCCCATCGTTCTTAATTGAAACGGGACGGAAAACCGAACACGTACGTGATTTTTTTTTTTTCCGACCGCGTTTATTTTCGTAAATACCGCCCCGATATACCGTTTTTTATATATTTTTTCTCTCGGTCGAATTTGTCACCCGCGATGCAGACAAACGAGCGCCGCACTAATCCTCGGCCGCGTAACGGGCGGAAAAATAACTCGAGACATTTTTCCAAAAAAGTTCACAAAACCGTCATCGAACGGTCGTCGTTCCCCTCTCGTTAACCAATACGGGGCGCGAATATAAATATGTTTGTAGGAAGGGTTGACGTGTCTCGGCGACGCGTAATGTCGTGCCGTACGACAACGACGGAGGGACTTCCGGCCAGTTATTCTACGTCACCTAAAAATAAACGCACCTTCTATACGCTCTTTTTTTTTTTTAAACATATTATTATCGTCGTCGTTTTTTTCCCCGAGATTACGCGGTCGGTTTTTTTTAATTTGTCACATTTCGTCGTCGTTCTTTCGCCGATGCGCGCGCGTATTCCGCAGCTGTGTCGTCTTTTTTATGTTCGTCTATTATTTTTATTGCGCGTGATTCTTTTTTTTTGTTTCTATATAAAACGACCAGAAATACGCCGGCGCTGGACCGGAGCCACGGCGATTCTTTCCGCCCACGGCCGCGGCGGCGGAAAAAAACAATCGCCAGCGCGAAACGACGCGGATGAAAACGAAAAAAAAAACCGTGGAAAAGAGGGTGCCGCGGCGACCCGGTACGGCCCGCGGCCGCAGAGCGATGATAAAACGAAATAAAAACAAAAAAAAAAAACACGTATTATTTTTGGCCGTTACACTGCACCGATATAAAATATCCATCCGTCTGCAGAGTGTGTTGTACAGCTATAACGCACGGAACCGTCAACGTTTCGTAGTGTTTCGCGCGAAACACGATCGGGCGAATTTCTTTTCGTCTCGGTAGAATCAAGTACGAACAAGTGTCGTCGCGGAATAATTCACCCGAATCAATATTAACTTATTAACGAGACGTACGTTTGCAGTGGAATAAAAAGCATCCTGAAAACGTAACGAAATCATTCGTTTTTTGCTCGCGATTTTACTTTTTGACAGTGACGGATTAGAACGGAATTTCTTTTAAACCGCAGTGAAACGCTCACCCTGTACACGAATTTTACGCGCGCGCGCTACGATATAATACGCAGAGCTCCGTAAATATGTGTAACGATTACACGCGCGCTCTCTCGCGCATCTTCCTAACCGTCCATTCATAAAAACGTATAAATATCGTACATATTAAAATTATTGCGCGTGTTAGTATACAGTATAAAATATTATGTGTATACCGTTAACATACGTATATAACGCGCATCGTTTCATCGACTTGCCGCAATGCCGCAGTCATTTCCGTTGACAAAAAAAAACAATTTTAAAAACAAATAAAAAAATGTATTCTTCGCGCGTTGTGTACAATAATAATACGTTCATCCCCCCACACTCTTTCGTCTCCGGACCATCGGAGTATTATAACGATCGTTCGCCGTGCCATTAATGGTCCGTGAACACAAAGTGGCAGCAGTTCCGCGCGCGCCCTCTTATTAATTAAAGAGGAAAATACGCCGCCGTACGTGTGTGTATACCGGATTGTTCTACATTGGGACTATTTATTTATTTTTTTAACGGTTTGGTTATAAGTTTGGCTCGACGAATCTAAGAAATGTTTTCGTTTGTTTTTTAGTCAGTTGAAAAACGGAAATTTTCCAATTCTTCGTCATACCCGTTTGGAGTTGAAAGTCTGTAAATTTCTTTTTTGAGTTATGAAATCGACTGCGTCGTTGAACTTTGTGTTTGTTATTATTTTTTTTTTTTAACAATCGAAATTCCAAAAAAAAACCCAATGACAATGTGCTGCAGAATCTCGCGATAATTTTTCGAAATCAAAATTTGTTGGCTTATGTTTCGTTCGTGAAGAAACTATAATGACAGGATTCCCTACCATAAGAGATAGACACTAATGCTGTAGAAATAGCGTGCGTATAAGCCCGATCCGGGGGATGTCTACAGTAACTTTATCGGATGTTCCCCCCATTGACCCGGGGGAAAAAAACGACGAAAACCGAGTTAAAGTCTATTATTACAAAAAAAAAAATTGAGAAATACGTGTCTCCGAGAACCTCGCGTGATTCGTCACTCTGTTACGTAAAGTACAATATAAAATTATGTTTTTAGTATGTTTTAATACATTTTTTTTTTACAAACGACCGATGTATTAACACAGGAACTATCGAGTGTTTTCGGTATCAGTACCATACACGAATACATTTTGTTAACACCGTTAATATCGTTTTAGCCGCTGTCTTTAACGTTACGGGGGGAATAGCCCGTTAGAATTCAATTTGAAGATTATAATATAGCACATATTCGACGACAGAGGCACTATTGTGGTTCTTTTTCGGCGGAGAAAGAAGCTAATAATACTATAGAGGAAGCTTTTCCCGCGACGTCCGCCTCATAGACGTGATTCGTACATACCGACTACGTGCAGTACAGCAGTCGTTTTAAATATTCGTTGATCATAGTATTGTTTAAGTATTAATTCTCTCTCAAATTATACGCGTTTTCGATTATTCCTGCGCAGTGCGAACTGAAAACAACGTAAACGCGTTTGATGCGCGCGTAATTGTGTACGTTTGTCTGTGCACACCGTAATGTGTACGTTAAAATTCCTGTAATTCGATTGTGCAGCCCGGTGACAAAGGTGCGCAACACGAGTTAGGGGAACGGGCTGGCTGCAGCGTTGCGTGTGATCAGAGATCGCACGGGAAAGGTCTCGACAAAAGCCGATAAATCAGACGAATGCAGCAGCGTAAACATTATTATTATTATTGTGTCTTTTTAGAGCAGAATGATTGGAAAGACAATTTTGCGATTTGTTTACCGTGGTGTGGCCCGGGCAAAAGTTTTTAATTACGTTATCCTCGCGGAAAAGACCGTCGTGCGCGGTGCGGCGGCGGCGGCGGATGAAATTGGGTCCTTTTCGCTTTTATCTTTCACCCCTCGTGTACGTCATCATCATCCCTTTGCGCGCCTCGTCGCATTGTTTGCAGACGGTTCGGTGAGCAGTGAAAGGCGCTTTTGAAAATCTACTTAAATATTGTACGCGTATAATGTCGTAAAGGTGTAGTATCTCGAAAAAGTATTATTATGTAAATATCGATATTTCTGGAGTTCGATACGTCCGACGAGACGCGGCGACTGCAGCATTTTATTGTCCGCCGTCGTCTTTACATTTTGCGACCTATCATAAACGGTGTTTTTGATGTCGAAGGTGCGGCGGCTAACTTACTTCGCCATTGAAAAAGGCATCGGGCGTAGGCGCGTAGACCGAAAAAATGTTCTCGCTCTGTTCGATATCCAGAGGGCTATAATCGACATTCTCGGAGGCTCGTGTTTTTCTCCCAATCCGTATGGTGTTCCTTTCGCGATCCATATTTTTTTCAATTTTGTTTTCATCCGTCTCTTCTTCGGTCTTATCTCTCTCTTTCCTCCAACGTTTCCTCGCCTCCAAACCATCTCGGTCTATTTTATCTTGTCCATGTCCGCTGTTGACCGGCGACGCCAACACGCTACTCCTTATACGCGTTATCGTCGTATTATCTTTTCCTGTTACACCACTTGTCCAAGTCGGTTCCGTTACACTCTTTTCCTTCGCCCAACACACTCCGAACACCGTTGTCCATCGCGGTTAGGTCTCGCACCACGCTCCTGTAAAACTTACCTTTTTTTTTTTATCGCGTAAAACATCTTCTATCCATCTCCTCCGACCGCGCTTAATCCTACGTTTCACACCTCTCACAAAGTCCCTTATTTGTACAACAGTCACTCAAAGTTTCCTCTTCCATACAACGCGACACCGCTCACTGCGCCATTACTCTTCTGCTTTCTCGTCACGCGTGTGTGATACACTTATGCAGAAGAAAAACTAATCGTTTTGTCAAAAAGTCAATGCGAACGTCAACACTCATAAATAAAACTACTAGTCTGTGTATAATATACGCGCGGTAAAATATACGTACCCCCGTTCAATAAACGGCTACTGTTTTTTTTTTTTCACGTAATTTAAGCTTTTCAAACGTAGAACGGATTGTAACGCTTCAGTATATCGATGCAGCTTTATTTTATACGTATTATAATGGACACTATTATTGCGGCCCGGCTTACCGAGGGTGCGAGATAATAGTAATATAATAATAAAATAACGTATAATACGATGTTGTAGTATTCGCATTGACATAATATCTGCACTGTGCATAAATACTGTTGTATCGCAGTCGGATGTAAACGGAAGGGCAAACAAGAGGGACAACACAATAATTAAAACATTTGAAATTATTAAAACTCAAACGTGTGTACTCGAGTACACGATATACCGCTGCACCAGGGATAACCGTACTACGTGAAATTCACTTTGTGCCGTTTCGGGATTAATTATTACATTTTTAATGAGTATTCGCTTTCACTAAGTGCTCGCCCGCGCGGCAACGCATCGGTTCACGATTTAATATATAAATTACTCGTGTTTGTATTATACATGTATTGCGTATACAATATTGCTACGTTTAAAAGAGAAAACGTCACATTTTATGCGCATTATTTACCACGGCCGTACGTCATATTATATAATTATGATGACAGCGTCTTTTAGGTTTTCCGTTACGCGCGGCTAAATTCCCGTTTCTTTTTTAACCACGTACGCGTAGTCAAAATATTTCGAACGCTAGCTGCCGTTTTTCACGCGATCGATTTTCCTCTAACGTCGTTTTGTGTTCCACAAAGCACGACGCGTTTTCCTGTTTGTAACACGGCGAGTAAGTGCGTAAATTACGCACACGGTTCGAGAAGAGAGAAACGCCCTGCTGCTACACGTGTTGTACAAAAATCGATTGGGAAAAACAGTTCTGCAGGATTCACTAAACACATTCGTATACTAAATACGTCTGCACCCTGCGACGTATAAAAAATCCTTCGGTCGAATTCTCCTCGCGCGTGTGTATCTATCGCCGCTACTACTCTCCTCGGAAATCTTCGGGCGAGGGAGAAAACGGGGAAATCGTCAAAAGTCCTCCCGAACCGGGGGTGGTGGACACGCCACACCGCTGCTGCACGTGGGCGCGGACACGTGGCGCGCGCGGTGCTACTTCCGCGGTTACTGCGACCGCTACTCTGTCCACGTGCCGCGCGTTCTTTTATAATAATACTTTTTTTTTTATATCGTTCTCTTTTTTTTTCCCATTCGTTCTCCGGCCACTTAAAAAAACACAGTCGAAACGTACGTTCGATTGTCGGGGCCGAAAAAAGGGTGCGTCGTATTATTATGTTGTTATTATTATTATTTCCGTGCTGCAGTATATTGTCGAGGAGAGAGACGGACGACGACGATTATTAATTTGGCGAAAAAAAAACGACCGCGGTGTGGGATGCAGTGTTCTGCTCGAGAAATCGGCGGCGCACGAACGTTTTTCGGGTGGTCTTTTTTTTTTTGTATACGACCGATAATAGAGTGGTAGTGTACGCAACGGCCAAACTGTGCTAGTGCGAGATAATCAGGTGTTGTTTCTCGGCGGACAAATGTCGGTGTCTTTAGCGGGACCGTTCGCGTAAACTTTTCCGGTTTCCACTACCCGTCAAAGAGGAGAACGCTCTTGAAATTCGAGTTACGTCCCTCTTTTGCACTCTCGTCGTTACGCAGTTTCCAAGCGCGTTCCTGTCGGATAACGAGATTGTGCTCGATTGTACTCGATCGCGTCATGCGGCGCGGCGAACCGAATACGACGAAGACCAGCGATTGACGCGCCAGCGTGTACGTTTTACAATCTACACCATGATCTACACCGAATGTTTTTTAAATTGTTTTCAAATCTTGACCGCCGTACGCGAGTTTTATACAATCGTAGTTGTTGACGCGCGATCGCGGTAGAGTCCCCCGTACTATACACGAGAGCTATTTATACGGTTTACTCGAAAATAGAGAAACGCGTGTCGCGGCAATTTTTGTTTTTCAGACAATAACAACAATGCGTATCGGTACAGCCGTTCGAAAGACGAGCGCGCGACGCTAATTGCCGTAATGAACCCTCGTTGACAAGTCGCCGCTGTACGTCACGTTTTACCACCCACGCGCGACGCACATTCCCGTTTCTTCGTACGATAATATAATATTGTTGTAAAATCATTATCGCACCGAGGTGATACCCCCGGGTGTGCAATTGGAGAAAATCCTGACGTTTAAGCCCGCGCTCGGATCTGGCGACAGTAATTCCCGAGTCGGCGGCGACGTGCTCAAATTCGGAAAATAAAAATAGAAAAAACGGCGGGTGGAAACTGTTGTACCGAACAAACTTTGAAGCGTTTTGTGGTGTGCCACCCCCGACGACGTATTTCGCAGTCAAGTGTACTTCTGTTCGTGTGAATATTCGTAGATTCCGAGGGCCGATCTTTTGCAGACAACTCTCGCGAGATAGGCTTTCTGATCGTACTACGAGCCAAAAAAAAAAACCCCCAAAACAAAATCATCAGGACAGTTGGAACAGTTTCGACAAAGTTTTAACCGTTTTCAAACTTTTTTGGATCCGCATTTTTTTAGCGAAACGTTTCGTTTTAGAGCCGCGTGCGCAATGCGCACACACTTGTATGTGGTAAAATATTTTTATTCGCACGACTTCGGGTAACAGAAGTTATACTATAGTATTTTTTGCGCATTTTAAGTTCGTGGCGTGTTATTCTATAGATTATACCCGTCCTCCGCTGTACGTGAATAGTGAAATTATTTTTAAAATTTGGATTTTTAGAATTATTCTGCTCCGATTTCACGCATTCTAGCGTAGTACATTCTTTAGCATCGACGCTTTTTCACTTTTAGCAGAAATATGGGGTACGTCCCCCCTAGTTTTAACCCCTGCGCATACAGTAACGTAATCTGCGTGTTCTTTTAATGTAATATTATAGGATTGATAAAATGGTCGAAGCTTTCCTAAGAATCCGATAGCCATATATAATGCCGAGTGCGCGGATCATAAAAATTTCGCGTTTAAAACGCATACTGTTTATTACATGCGGTGGTGTTTTTGGAACTCATATAGCATGAAATTTACTAACACAACGACACGGGGAAATAAATTATCAATTTTTTTCTTTTCTCTACATTCGTACTGTTGTAGTAGTACTCACCGCGCGACCATCTCAGAAAACCTTGTGTTGTTTAAACTATTTTACTCTACGCCGCGTGCAGTGTTATATCGACACGAAACAAGCTTGTATACGAATCGTGTTAATTTTTTTAATGAGTCTATAAATACACCTTCGTATTATGCGGACTGTGTTATTATTTATCGTAAACTGGCTTGAACCCGCTGCGACGATAAACTACGATACGCTGCTATCCACAAAACTGGATGTACGCGAGTACCACACATAATAATGCGTGTTGTTTTGCAATAATTCGTATATACGTTCTATTATGTTATTATAATATTTGAGATATTTTGTAACGTTATTAAATTTTAGTAACCTCTCGTATACGTGTCGTGAAGGACACCGTTAATTCTGTTCGTCACGCGTTTATAATACAAATTGCCGTTTGTAGAATATAATAAAGTGATATTTCGTGTTTTTTATTTTATAGGTTTGAAAGAAATGTTTGAAAACACCAACGATCATTCTGTTAAGCAAAATTTAACACAAGACTATCTGATCAGCCATTTATGTTCAAGGCACTTACTTTCCAGGTAGGTGAATAGTTGTGTGTGCTGTTTGAATGTTCGTAAACTGCGTACGAATAATCTAATACGGTTTTTCGACACTTTATTTTTTATGAGGTCCATTTTCCTGGCAGCGCCGCCTTCAAATTTTTCTTCTGAAACCCGGAGCCGGTATTCATTGTGCTGAAAATTTTCAATATATTTCCCGAGCGTTTTTCCGGTGGTTTGATTTTCTGCTGCACAAAATTGAAAAAAAAAACAATAAAAAAAGCGAAAGAAACACGTATAATTTTGGTAATTTTTTTTATAGAAACATTACTATCAGCTGTATACATTTTACGTGTCATGTATTATATTTTGTTCCCCGTAAAGAGTTTAATTATAACATACATTATTTACCTGCTTTATAATATACCCCTGCTAGTCTGTCTCGTTACGCGCCGTTTCCAAACTCGCTTTCGGGTGTACCGCGCAGTGGCTTGCGCAGGAGGAGGGAGGGGTTTTATTCCACCGCAGGGATTTTTTTTTTTTTAAACTTGTACATTTGTAGCAAGTCAATAAAAATGCCGAACGTAAGACGTACCTAACATAAAAAAGAATAATAAATTTTAGCGTTCCAGATCGTGTGTACAAACGGCTGTGTAACGTCTAAAAAATTTCTTTTTTTGATAATATACTCCTCAAAAATACCGTGTCCGATACAGACACGATACTCGAACACTAAGGGCGGGGGAGGGATCGTATATTGTGTGGGCAAAGCGCGACGATAAGCTGTTTTTTGGCGCAACGACGTTACAAACAAAATTCATTATCGTGGGGTCTTATACGAGAAGGTGTATAGTGAGCTGTAGTCTCGCTGTGTATATTTTACCGAGTGTACAAATGTATCATATGGAACACGGTTGTACCGATCGAAATGAATTATTTTTCCGACAGTCACGCTAATCCGTTTTGTAAGTTTTTCCGGTACGCCACTGTGCATTTTGGCGAATCGTGAGCGGAATACAACGCGTATAGGTAGTAGAACTGGCGAGCTCCAAGTCGTCGGGGAAAATCGACATGCTCCCTCGATTTCCAGTCGATAATATTTACGGGGAGGGTGTGTGAGTTTTTCCAGGACGCGAGGGTGGGTCGGCGACGAAATAACGGTTTATCGGGTATTACACGCCGTGCGGCGGTTTATCGCGCTTTCGCGTTTCGTCCGCTCGTTCGTGTATTGTGTGCCCCCACCACGGCGGCACGACGACTCCCCGGGCGCGAGTCGCGCCCGCCCCGTCCGCCGCCGCCGCCGAGGTCTAAGAATTGAGAGAAAAAAAAGAGCGTTTTTTTCCGTTTGATAAAAAAAATACTAGCGAAATTTTAAAAACAAAAAATATTGTACAACACGATATTCTTATAAAAAATAGCTATAGAAATGGCTTAAGGTTTTCTGATCGTAGTAGTCAACCGTAGTGCACGTGTCTGCGCCGTTAAACACAGCGTATAGCGTACCTATGTTATTAGGGTTCGCACAGGGCGGAAAAAAAAAGTCGCGATTAGGTTAGCGTTTTTTTTTTTGCACACACTTACACACTTTACGCGTGCGTGCGCGTTTTAGGGCGACGCGAAAAATCGTTAAAACAGCGAACGTACTTATGAAAATACAATTGTGCAGGGATGCTCGGATCGGAAATTTTTTTTTTTTGAATCAGTTAACTGCTCGCGCGTATAATATTACGTTTCGTCGAAAAAAAAAAAGAAAATTTCGGACCACTTTGACCCACACACACGTCGGTTTTCCGCGGCGGGCCTTTGCGTGGCGGTAGAAAGCGACGGGCGGTGGGCGTGTTTCCCGCTGCACTACTGCTACACGGGTGTCCCTTCGCCGGGCGCCGGCAAAACGAAGCGTCGGGGGGGAAGAAGGGGGGCACGTGATTTCAAAAGACCCCCCCTTCCCCCTCGTTTCGTCCGTTCCAGCTCGCTTTCGGATCGATAAAGCAAGACGTCGTCGTCGTCCTCGTCCTATATATACGTATAATATCTGTGTATCGTCCTATTTTATTTTTGACACCGCTTTTCACCGTTCCCGCTCGACCATCGTACGTTTTGTCCGCCCGCGCCTCGCCACCGCTTTTTGGATTCTGAGCGCAGCGAAGAACGTATCGTTTTTACGCGCGATGTTCTTGTTTTTTCTGTCGGGCGACGGCTACGATTTTTCGAGTCGTTAACTTGTCCGATTGGTCTGTGGGGTGGACTCCGGCGGTACTTACCGGTGTCCCGGGGTCGGAAACTCTCACGTTCTCGTGTAGAAAGAATGCTCTTACGGACACCACAACGAATTTGAGATTTTTGTTTGAAACTTTTTTTGATTTTTTTCCGTGAACACTTTGTCCGCCAGAGAGGCGTCGAAAAACGTCGTAACGCAAAAAACTATAAAGCACCCCTATATACATGTATAAAACGTAACATCGCAGTGTCCTCCGTAGTTTTGCAAAAAAAAATGTAAGGAAACACATTTGTTTGAGGTCGGTTCGGCGTACCTGAAAAAATCGTATTTCGCACGCAACCGACGATGATTTTTGCAGTCAAATACGCCGTTACGATACGTTTGAACCACAATTTCCGTAGGTACACCGTCAAAAACTACCCGGACGACCGAATTTTTTTTTCCCGGTTCGTCTTTTCGGTCGACGCGCGCGCACTTCGCGTATTCTCATAGTCGTCTCTATATGCCGTTATCGCAGACTATCGCGGAAAAAGAAGAAGAAGAAAATGAAGAATGAGACGAAGAAGATGTCGCGAACGCGGTCCGAAACTGGCGGTGCGTGGGAGGAGGACGTATCGATAACGGCGCGCGCCCCGTCCCTAAGGGTACGGCCGGCGGCAAAGCGCGATCGTTATTTCCCCAAAGGCTTCTCGGCCCAACACAACCCTTTCTCTGCAGGCCGATGTCGTTTGACGCGCGCGCGTGCCGTTGATTCGGGGGAGGGCATCGCAAAGGCACGCTTTTTTTCAACACGAATCAACAGGGAGGCAGCGCTTGACCTCTCGGTGTACGGGCGCTTTTTTTTGCAAAAATATTTCGACCTAACCAGCCGAGGACATTTTGAAAATCGACGTTACGAGCGTACGTTATATTTGTACGGGGGTATCTTTTGTTACGACCGCTATTTTTTTTTTATTTATAACATTTACCGCATTAACACAAAATTGGTTTTCTATTCGCGTACAATAATTTTTCCGCCGCGTGTCGTACGTGTGGTGTCGACCAGCAGATTGTGTACCGCGCGTACTTCGTGATAGACTGTTTTGATTTTTAAAACGACGATTTAATAAACGACAAACGTGTCCAGTATTCCACCACGTGAGCGCCCACTGTCAGATTTGTCATCTCCTGCAATTTATAGACCGATTCGGTAACAGTAACAATTAACAATATTGTATAACAAGACCTGCGCGTCACTATCATAGGATAGTTGAACATTTTGTACTTTTACGTAATATGATATGTATGGTCTTGTTCCACCTTGCAATACACCCACACCCCGACTCCCGGAAGTCTGTGTTTTATCGTCTACGAATCTCGGCTATTATAAAGAAGTACTTTAATGTACACGTTTTTGACAAAATCTATAAACTGCGCAAACATCAAAAATAGTTCCCGTTATATATTTAACAGGAAAAAGTTATAACGAATATTACATACCTGGATATCCGCTGCAGTTATTATTACCCGCGTAATATAAACGTATGTTGAATAACGACAAATTTCAGTTTTTGACGAGTCCGGTTTTTTACCGTTTCGGACATTTTTTATAATAATATGATTCAAGTTTAGTGCCGAATACCTACGTTCACTGTAAAATAAACATACGTGTCCGCGTGCGCACCGACCGATTCGCGATGTATGGCAACTGTACGAATTAATAACAAGGACTGTGAGAGCAGCTCTTTTAACCATATTTCATAAATCATAATTAATAGTTTATAAATTATATAGTTACGAAAATTACAATAATAATCACAGAGCATACAAGGTGTTCGGTAAGTAAGGAACCTCAACATTTGTTTCATACTTGCAACACGATATCACGACAGTACAGTTATTAACGAGAGCTGAGAAAGATATGGTTACAAAATTTCCTCATTAAACGTTTGGCATCCACTTTTTTTCCATCGTACTCGTTTATATATATAGGTTCTATAATATCTGAATTTCGAGTATCAAACGATTGCGTTATCATCGATCAGTTAAAAACACATCCACTGCAGACCACCAACTCTAAATTAAACGCACGTATTCATAAAAAAAAAATGTTTAACCGAATGCGATCAAAAATGTTACGTGCGTCTGATATTATTATCCGGGCTGGGATTTCGTAGCGTTTGCATTTTTTTTTTTATGAAGCCCTTAACAAATAGCAGGGTAAGTTTGAAATTTGTTTTGTGGTTTAGAGATCTCATTTTCAAAATTTTATTCGGCATGTTTTGTGATTTTTTCGATTTAATTTCTATACTTGGATTTTATTGCTGTTCTCGGATTATTTATGATATTTTTGAATTTTTCCAAGTTTTTTTTTTTTAATTAAAATTGGTTTCAGCGCATATTGAAATGTATTTAATAAAAGTGATTGCACCGTTTATATAGCTGTTATGAAACTGTATCTGTATACGCATATATATCATGCTATCCCGTGTAGTCCTAAAGTGTGAAAAGGATACGGAAAATGTTTTAGCAGTATAATGTGTATTTTTATTTTCCTAAACGGACCATTTTTCCCAATTGAACATGAGATGTGTACATAATAATAATAATATATGATCGATGTGTTTCTGTATGGATTTTCTTTCCGCAGTTTACATAGTGCGCGCGTTGTCCCTTTCATCACTGTTTCGTTGTAACAATTTATTATTGTATAAATATAATATCTTTATCGCATTACTTGTTAGTTATTACCTATATACTCGTATATATACTTGCTCTAAATCGTTTTTGAAATATCATGATGTTGCTAACCCTGTAAAAGACACAAACTGCGTAGTATATATATTG
This sequence comes from Hormaphis cornu, assembly GCA_017140985.1. NCBI lineage: Eukaryota > Metazoa > Arthropoda > Insecta > Hemiptera > Hormaphididae > Hormaphis > Hormaphis cornu. Next base: position 3,107,673 of record CM029364.1, on the reverse strand, counting down.
TTGAAAATACCTGCAGTATACTAACAAAAAACCGAGAAATATATAAACTTTTAAAATTTGTAGACACGCAGTAACTGACTTACCACCTATGTCTCTAAGAGCATTCCTCTTTTATAGCGCGAACTATGGAGACCACAAAAAACAGCTTACGATTTTTTTTTTCGGAAACCACGGTATATTAAACGGAAAATGTGCAACAAAATTCTCTTTTTTTATCATTACAATACTATACGAATGTTGTGCTTAGAATTAAAGTCTAAATTTCCAATTGGATGTTGCAGGGCACCGATTAGATTCGAACGTACTTGTTATTGTATACGCGTATACCGGCGGCAGATACCTCTATGTTGTTATCATTAGACGTCGAATTTATGTTCTCTTAAAATGTGATATTTTATGTTCTTAAAAACGCGAAATGTTTCTGTGAAAATAATAAAAAAAAAATTGTAATTTAAATTATTCATTCTAAACGTATTCGGGTATTAATTTTTAAAATAAATACAAATTCTAATAGCGGTAATATCGAACGAGTAATATGTAAAATTATTTCTTCCCATAAAAATTATTGAAAAAAAAATAAATAAACTATTTTCACTATCGTTCTCAAGTATTCTCCAACGTATTGAATATCCTCCAACCCCTAAAGTGTGTGCATTTTTGTGCAAAATAATTTTTTCTGTGTTTCGCAAAGATATTTCACCCCATCATAGACCGGAAACAAGAATGGAAAATCATAAAAATCCTCGACCTCTGTTACAGTCATATTGTTGCGGCGTGCGGTAAATTTGGTCGTCAAACTCGGTAATGGCTGCAGGTTTGTGGTTTTGCGGGATGTGCAACCACCTATTTGTAGTGAATGAATAATTCTTAAAAAAAAAAATCGTTTCTTTTTTTCAAGGCGTAGGCACGTGTGCGAGATAAACGCCGACTACCTCTATCCACATTATAATATATAGTGCAATATTAGCGTGGTGGAATGCTTCAAAAATTGTTTACCGACAAATTCGTTCGTTGTATATTATATACGTTTATAACAGCACGATATAACATAATACGCGTACTGTACGAATATAATATGAATTGTTGTGTTTCTAAATCGTAAGCCCTATAACACTTTTTTTTTTCGGTCTTATCTGCCGGCGCTTTTTTCTGGAGTAATTTTTTTTTTTTTTCTCGTGATGATAGCAATAATTATTGTAACGTTTTTTACGCGTACACATGTACTGCGGTTAAAATGTGCTGGGTGTCTTTTGTTTGCGCGCTCAATGACGCCAATCTCTTCGTACAAAGACACGTCTTAATGAACAAACACACATTTTCTTCATTGTTTTATTTTTTTTTGTTTGATCTGCAAGCTATTATACGCGTTATACGCCTACGTGATGATTGTTTTTTCGCAAAATATGTACGCGAAAAGACCGAACGGGAGGACCAACTTTGTTGTACAAACTTTGTGCGGAACACTTAATTATACCTAAATTTTACGGTCTTCAGGTTTAATAAACTAGTTTTTTTTAATTCACAATACGTAACAAGACTGCGTATAATAGTTGAAATCGAAATACTTGACAATAAGAATTTGTGTCTGAAAAATATGATAAGCTTAAAGCTAAATAAACACGGTATAACGCGATTACCGAAGGACCGCGTAATCGTAACCGTTTACGCGACCGGCCTGAGAAAAATAGCTGGGGGGCGGAACGCAATCGTAAAAAATATAATTCGTATGGATGTGCCACACATCTAGACCATTAAGAAGACGGGAAAAATGTGTTGTGTTTTTTTAAACGAGAGTAAAAAACGACGTATCTCCAGGTCCGCGAGCACAGCACGATTTGGGCGGTGCGTCCCGGATTGGAGCTGTTGGCCACCGCGGCTCAATCGGTTTTAGTTCGACGCTCTCGATGGACACTTTTTTTCTGATCGACACGAGAAAAAAAATAAGAGTACAAAACGGATCCGCAGGGTTTATGTGCTGTTTGCACGACCGCAATCGAAATCGTCCAAACACTCTCGCCGTGCTGCACATAATAATAGTGCGTCAAATAAATTTTTTATTATTGTAAATAAACGCCGTATAAATACGGGGTATCGTTATGTGGAACGCGTGTACGCGCGGTAGGAGGAGACCGCGTCGTCGTCGTCGTCGTCGTCGCCGGCCACCCGTAACGTACACACAATGGCTGGGGCGCATGCCTGCGGACCGCGTCTCCCGTCTTTGTTTTCCAACCTTTTGATTCGCCCGAGACAAAAGGTGTGGTGGGCCACCCCTCCGCCGCGCGTCTTTGTCCGCGTCGGCGGCGGCGGCGGACGGATCGCGCGCGCAAATCGCCCGCCGCGCCCGGTCTGCACCCCCGCGCACGCAGCTGACGCCGCCGCCGCCGCCGACGCCGCCGCCGCCTTCCGACGGACGACGACGACGACGACGACCGCGACGACGACTGCGACGACTGCGACGGCCGGCGACGGCTCCACCGTAAACTCGCGGACCGCTCTCGGTCAGTGTACGTCGCGCGTTTACGGTGTCAGCACAGCGCCCGCGAAGCGCACGCGTTCGCGCCGATATTTTAATAATATTGTTGTTGTTGTATTTTAAAAACCGTTTGTAAACGACGCGAAAATCGCTGCGAATCTTCCGGGCGGTTTCGAATCATGGTACCGCCGACCGTCCGACGCTCGGTTCACCGCGACACCTGTTATTCCGGTAAGTCTCGCGCGCTCGTTTTTCAACAAACACAATTGACGACGTTGTTGCGGCAGTGTACGGTTTTCGAACAATTTTTTGTAAAATCATTTTTTTTTTTTCTCATCATTTTTCCGCGCCCGACGAGCGTGTTTTTAAAAAAAAAAAATTTCGGGCGATGGCGAACGTGTAAAAAAAAAACCGCCCCCTCGCAACTGGAGCGCGAATTCATTACGCGTGCGGCGGTTATGAACGATTTTCCGTCTTCTGTCTGCGGGTCGTAGTAGTAGTAAAAGCTATGAAAAACATAAAACTCCCGCGGATCACGGTGGTACGCGATTAAAATCTTTTGCGCCGTTTTTGTCGCACAAACGTTATGTGACGAAACTGAACGGCCAGGTACAAATCGCATTTCGTGTCGTCGATTGGCGGCGAACGAAACGATAATTTATAGGTATAAATATCCGTGTGTGTAAAAAAAATTGCACTTCTCGATCGGTATAGGAAAAAAACTAAGCGTGTAAAACTTACACAACGTTTTCTTTTTCCATTTTGTGCACGGGGAAAAAAACAAACCGTTTTGTACGTTCGATTATTGTTGTTGTAATTATAACTCGTCGCATTAACGCGTATAATTCGCGCGAACGTCAATAGGTTTGTACCTCCGGTCTTTTACCGTGTAGCAAAAAATAATGGACGTTATTATTACGCGACATATTGTCGTGTCCGTACGATTTTTTTCTCACGTTTTATACCTGTTGTCCGCAATCGACCGAATCGCGCACGAACTTATTTTCGTGTTTGTTTTTCCTCTCGAAAAATATACATATATCGCTTTATAACGACAACGTTATGCACCTACCGTACCTATAGATAATATCGTACAAATCGTCGTCGGTTTCCTTGTTTTTTCGAATCGTTTAATAATAATGATCTGTGCACCGCGCATACGAACCTAACCGAGCGCGGTTCGAAATGGTGCATCATATCGTACATAGGTTTGATAAATACGACTTTTTTTTAGCCGCAGCAGTCGTTTCACATCTATCGCTGTGCCGTATTTTTTCGGAACTACGCACAATACGTATTCTACGTAGTCCCTTTTTTTCTCTCTCGGCAAAAAACATCTTCGTCACCTAACTCGCGTTAATCGCCGTACAACATTTTTTTTAAAACGTATTCTCTTCTCGTATCCGTCTGCAATTTCGATAGAACACGTCTGCGCGTGTACACGAGGACGTTAAATAACCGCAATTCCGAAATTTGCTGCAAACTTGCATTGTCGATATCGGTTTTTAATATTATTTGTGCTGTTGCACACGTACAATACGGTTTGTTGCACCGTATTAACGTTATTACGACGACGGTTATTACATCGTGTATTGTTTACACATCATTATGTCGTATTCGCGCGCGTTATATTTTTATAGACCGCCGCTGCGATCCGTTTATTCAATCGTCGTCGTCGTCGTCGTCCCATTCATTAAAACTGCAGCGGATCCGTCCGCTTTGATGTCGGTGCTGCTTTCGGTAATGTGTTTTTTTTTTGCTTTCATTACTAATTACCGCGATGTTCTTTTTGTCGCCGCGACGGACCCTTACGGCGGCGCAAATGACCGCTCGTTTTGCTACAAAGGTGTCGCGATTATTATTATCTCAAACGTGTAAGAGACGTGCCCTTTGATGTTTTTGTCCCGGTATTCTGTGGTATAAACGGCCAAAATGCCGAATCTGTGTCCGCGATCTTGAGAGAAAAAAAACTAGCCGAAATAATTATAATATAATAACGTACGTGCACGAGAGCGCCGCTGTGGATGTGTGGTTAGGTGCCGCGTGAGGGTGCGAGAAAACGCCGCGTGTGCCCATTTCAGTCAGATTCGTATTTATTCTTAAGACAGAAGTGATAAACATTTAAGAATCACTTATTTTTTCCCGTTCTTCGTAGGAAATTTTTATGAACCGAGTTTATTATTGTCTGAAACGACCGATAAACGATATTATTCCGTTTGGCGAGTCAGCGTGTTGTTGTCACGCGCACCGTATTGACGTGTCTTTTCCGGTGCGTTTCTTGATAGATTTTTTTTTTTTTACGTATTTTTACGTCTTATAAACTGATATTTTATGACGACAAAAAAAAATTGAAAATGTCGAAATTTGTGTACGCATTTTTTGTACTGCGCCATTATTATGATGATTATCACGCGCGTCGTTTCTCATTGTGGCCGAAGAATGATGCGCGTAAAAGTCGAACCGACAGTGTTTTAAACGATTTAGCGAGAGTACCGCAATAACAACGGTTATATTTGAAAATTATCACGCGGTTAATTTATAAATTTTCGATGTGCACTCTTCGTTTAGATCCGCTACGTTGTGTGGTGAAAATGTTTGCAAAACAGTACACCGAAAATGCGAGTGTCGCCGTTTTTATAAGAGTGCACCTAGGTAATAATCGATCTAAAGGTATTATTATTATTTACGTTGCATAAACGTGCAGTGTCCAAAAACAGTGTTCTTCGTGTGACGGCGCCTGAAATACTGCTGAATGAGTCGTACAAAATATATACGATATACTTTCATTGAAATTTTGAACTTTTTTTTTTTTAATCATTTTCAACCCGACGAGTCCTGTTCGTGAAAATCGCCTACGTACGCTGCTGCGGCACTATTGTCGTAGCGTGAAAACTGCGTTAGTTAAAATATTTCTGTCGCGATCCACTCGTAAATATTTGTCGATTGTAGCTAAAAAACGGCTAAAATTCGTTCGCGTCTTAAAAGCAGTATGACAATAATACGATATGACCTACTACTCGTGTCCGGCGAAAAGTCGCGGCGACGATTTTTTGACCGCGATTTAGTTAAATTTGATGAAATTTTTTCCCATCGAAATTTCCCCCGTCTCGCACACTGCACACGCTCGTTTGCGCCTGTATTTTACACCGATATAACGTTGATGATGATGATGGCATTATAGTAAAAACGTTGTGTGGGACAACCGTATTTATTTCGTACTCGAATTTTGAGAATCGCTAATCGAAATTTTTAGTCCATTTTGCTGGCTGTAACGAAAATAATAAGATAAATCGCGCGTTCCGAAAAGTTTAATAATCGCCCGTGCCGACGAACGAGCAATTATTACGGGTCATTATAATATTATTTTATATTGTTATTACGTTTGGAACGCGTTCCACGTTTTGTTTGCAAGATCGTTCTATACGTACATAATACGTGTACGAGAAATGTGTTCCCAGAATTCGTTTTGAAATTCCGATTAATTGTTTTTCGACGTCTTTTGCTTGAATTTTATTTTTTACACTATCGGAGTCGTAAAAATCAAAATTGAAGGTTCTCCCGTCACTATAATAATAATACACAATTATTATTATTCTACATTGTAAAATAATATCATATTATACACGTGTAATATATATTTATTAATTATACACGTTGACTTCGTTTTGCTTCGATTATTAATTTACTTTTAAGTTTTATTTTACACGGTCGAAATTCATTTATTGAGCTAATTAGATCATTCAACGTGCATATATAATATAGGTTACGTTTAAAAATATTGATAATTTTCAACTGTAGCGAATGATTTATTAAATTATATTTTACGATGTAATGAGTAGTTCAGTTTATTAAAATAAAAAATGTTAACCGCGTTAAATAAGAATTGTGTAAAACCAACATCGCGTTATATTTTTGTACATTTTAATTTTATAACTTTTTTTTTAAATTCAATATATATTGTGGTCGTCGTTTTTTTTACAACAACCTAATTTTTACACTATCCACGCCTGTACATCTCGTGTTTTTAATTTTATAATCCAATGAATAAACTATATATATTTAGATTTTTAACTATTTTTAATTGTCTGTTGTGTAAGTTTTTTTTTTTTTTGGACGTCTTCTGTTGTTATTTGTTGAATTTGTTGAATGATTTTTAGACATGTAAAAAAAAAAAAAAACTAAACTCGTATTTTGGCAAATAGATTTTCAGTCGTTTTTCTTTGCCGCAGTAACGCGCATTCGTCGTCTTGACAATTTTTCAATACATTAAATCCCGTTTCCCGTAATTATATATGCAGCAGAATAACAAAATTACGTTTGAAACTGTAAAAATTACAAAAGAGCTCATAAAAATGTACATCGATCCTGCGAAAAATTATTTTAACTAAGTTGACCATTATAGGATTCACGATAAAAAAAACAATCGATTTAAAAAGTATTCAATTTTTTTAATACTCCCCATTTATTTGTAAACAACGTGATTATATATTATATTTTAAATAATCTGTAACTTATTTATGATAAAATGTTTATGGTGTATCATTTGCATACATATAACACCTTTCCCGGTGTATTTAATTTCCTGTTATTGGAATTTTATACCTTTTATAGGTATTCCATGAGCGTAGGAAAGATGAATTGATTTTTCAATGATGTTTGATGGGCTTATGTTTTATGGAAACACTTTTAAGTAGTAACTAGAATTTATCCTAACTTGTAGTTCCTTTAAAAATGCTATATATTATGTTTAATCCGAAAAAGCCAACATTTACAAAAATAAATTTATACATTATTTGAGTAGGTAAAATAAACATAATATGAAAAACACGATTGTGAAAAAATTTTAGTAAAACATCACAACGTTATATTTTTGTTAATTTTTTTTCAATAAAATATTTAATTTTTAATTTAAATCGCGATGAAATTTCCGGCGTTTTTTTCGAAATCTCGATTTTTCTATCGTTTTAAGCGCAAAAATCAACACATTCTTAAATAAATCAAACATCACAAGTGCAATATTTTTCGGTGTACACAAATATTATGACGTAAACGCGTTTTTACACCGTCATCGATATCATTGCGTTTTGGCCAATACAGACGTCATGTCGTAGTGCGCTATGAGTTACTCTAAATGTGTTTTAGCATTTAAAATAATAATCAGAAGAGAAATATTCGTGTTTTGCGCGCTCTATTTTATACTAACGTTGTATACATTCGCACTTCATTCATTTAGGAAACAGACAAAACTCCCCTTATAAAGCCTTTTTTTTTTTTTCTGTATTGTTGGTTCGATATACATTAAATCTATTGGTCGTGCACGAGACAAAACAAAACCGTTTACAAAAATTTATGTCTCTTAGTGATAGTATATAATTTTAGGTATTGTATGCCCTCTATACAGATTTCGAGTTAAGACTTCTGGTAAATGTCATACCGCGCGCTTTTTGAGTCTTTAATTTCAACGACCGCTTTTATCCGCACGACTTTGCTCATACTTTTTATCGAATTATACATTTTTATGAACCGGCGCGTGCTATCGATCGGCTGTATAATATTTTTAATTTTTATTTAACTGCGTGTACGGAGGTTCGATTTTTTTCGACTATGTAATATGTAACACAGATCGGTGGTTCCGCTGCAACCTCTTCCATTCTATACGCAGCCTTTGTAGATTTTCAAAAATCTCGCGCCTCCTGTAAATCGGAAAAATGTATCACCTTTGTACTTAAAACTATAATAAACGGACATGTGGCGGTACATAGGTACTATATACGATTTAGTTATGCGTTCAGCGGCTAACCACTATTGATCGTTATTTTTTATTTTAAAAAAAAAATTAACAAAATTAAAAATTTCTCTCCGCGATCACTGATTGCGCCTCCTCCCCAGTAATGTGCGGTGCACACGCAGGCTATAGGAAACACCCACGTACAGACGAACGGCGTTAATGTACTGCACGTGAACGCGCGTGTCTTGGACGCTTTTTTACTGTTTATTTTTTTTAACAAATGAAGCTCATTGTGTATACGCTGCTACACAAAAAAAAAAAAATCGGTGTACTTACACCACCGGCAATTATAAATCGACCGTTGTTGTTGTTTGTCGGGGTCACATGCGCACATACGGTGTAATGTTTTAACTATAATAAGTAGGTACCTTTAAGTAATGATGCTCACACAGAGTACACACACACACACAGATACTCGACTGTAATTAATAACCGTCGGTAATTATACGCGATGTTGTGTACCGAAATAAATACGTGTAAGACACACCGTGGGTGGATTCGTATTTTGACTTGCGACGAGTCAAAACGAATTTGTCCTCGTGTTTTTGTATCTATATTAAGGGGGAATATCCGATGTTACTAATCGAATTCCGGCAGTACACGTTATTTCTATAGCAGTAGGCCTATAGGGGGAATCTTTTAGTTCCTTCACAAACGGTCAGCGAAAACTGACCAACTTTGGTTTTGAAAAACTGTTACGATTCAGAATACCTGTGTGCCGTCATTGAGTTTTTTTATAAATAATCGTGAAATTCAATTTTCAACAACGCAGTCAATTTTAAACCGTAATAACTTTTAAAAAAAATTCATCTTGAAAAATTGGCCAATGACAGTGCGTCAAAGAATACGCGTAGACCGTGTATTTGGAGTTACAGACTTCTAACCAAAAAAATTTAAACTAGTATGAAGGAACTTATAAAATGCGAAATTTATATTTTTAAACTGTATTGACTGACCAATAAATGAACGAAAATTTTTATAAAACGACGGGATATTCTCCTTTAAAAACTGCAGCAGCGGTATTATATACGGAGTGCTATACACGTGTATTATCTTGTTACATTTTAAGTATTCGCGCTGCGCTTTGTACGTATCATTGTAAAACGTTCAAAACACCGTTTACTGCGACTTATTCGAATGTATTTTGGATCTGTATGTATCGGTGTTCAGGATTTTATTATTTAATTGTCAAACCTTTCCAGCCACAACGATAAAAATTGCACATTTACGGTCGGCGCAGGCCGCGGTGATTTTAAATAGTCTGTTGCGTAGTTACACAGTGCCGAGAAGACAATTTAAACATTCGCGAGCACGCAGGTAGAATTTATATACTTCGCGTAAAAATCAATGCATAATCTCTTTTAAAGTCGGTTAAAAATATACGCGCAAACGTAAAGTCAACGGATTTGTCTCTTCGGATATAATACTTAATAATGAATGTACAGATGCAACACGTTGTATTTTGTAAATCGTAATAAAAGTGTAGGTACATAACGAATTTTAAATTTGTGATTTAATTATAACGAAACAAATAATTCTCTGATGTAAAACGAATTGTGAATACTCTATATTGTTGTAAAAATATACTCGAGGTTTTCTATAAATAATGTAAATCCAAAATTTTCGGGGGCTCCTTAGGTCCGTGTCCCCACGCCCGGCAACTAGTTCTTATGTGGCTGTCCAGATTTTTATTTGAAAAACGTGTGAAGAAAATTATTCGAGTGCGAAAAAAAAGTCTCTAATATTAGTTAACGCGTCGTGTATTGTTCAAACCATTTAATATAACGCAGTATGGAATTATGGAAAACGCAAAGTTACGTGCTATATAATACAGTTTTGTACTCGAAAGTTCGATGACACGTGTGCTTGTCCCGAGCCGGTTTTTGAAAATTTTGTACTCTCGGTGAACGGTTTATCTCGAGCGATATTTTTCCTTAGAAATATTAGATTATTGTTTGGAGAACAACGTATCACCCCGCGGTAGCCGATTTCGTGGCCAGCGTTTTACGTGTCCGTGCTATTCTCGAAAATCTTCAGCGGTCGTGAAATGTTGTCATCGCCTTGCGACCATCAACAGTTTCCGTTTGGAGTGAAAATTTTGAAAGTAATCTCGTTAAAGAAATATATTTATATATATTCTCAACGACGGTGATTTCCTTTTCGCGGGCCGCCTATTGCCGCCGACCCTCCCCCGGTACCCGGTATTGACGAGTACGATGTAAACGGTTGACGATAAATTGGTCGTAATACTCTCGAGGTTTTTATAAATTTTCTCCTCGAATTTCCGCGGTAAAATCGTTTCGTCGAGACTCGCCTCGTTATCGCACGTGCAGTATTGTTGTACACCCGATGATAATAATCTCGTTTTTGTTTTTTCACGCGGCAGCACAGCGCTCTCAAAACCGTCGTGTTAACAATAAAAACGCGGTCGTTTCCGGTCGTTTTCACGTTTAACGAGCCCCGCGGGGAGGGTGGAGTGAGGGTGAGGGTGGTCCATGTTTGGCGTTTCCCTGTTCTCGTAGATTATCAATTCGGCGGTGACGACGACGACGACGGAGCAACCGAGGGACGGTGAAATAACGTTTTTTTTTCGTATTTTCTTTAAAAACCGGGATGTCGCGCTCGTCGTCGTGGGTAAAATGCATCTTGAAAGTATTAAAACCTCGGAATTACTGTCGTACGTTTTTAGTTTTTACGACGATATTATTTAACGCTATTTCTGTTGTGTACGCACATAGGTAAAAGTGCGGCGTTTCCTAAGGTGCGTGCTACGGCGGCGGCGACGACGGCACTCTGCGAGACACTATAAAAATTTTACGAACTCGCGCGTTTCCGCCGCTGCACTTGAACGAATTCGTATAATAGGGATATTTTTTTGTTTTTTTCGTTTTACTGCAGCCGGGAACACGTTGAACCCCGTTTTTAATATCACGTTGTGAACTACTGTCGCGTTCGAATCTAATAATGTACCGTCGGTGTGTTTACGGGGGACAACGAAAAAAAAAAAATACAATAACCGACAAAACGATCGCTTTTCGGACGGACGCGCGACGGGGCATCGAAAATTCGCGTCGAATTCGATTAGTTTTGCCGATCGGACGTGGCCCGAAACTGCGGGTCCAATAAAAATCGAAAATTAATTTAATAACAATTTTCGGTCATCTTAACCAAAGGCCGACACGCGCTATATTGTGTACGCCTACCGTAACAAGATAAGCGCGAAAATCGTCTACGCGACCATTTATCGCCGGGAATAATTACAATATCGTTTCGTGAGCAGAATAATAACAAAATAATATACATTTACGTGATGTGGCCGGTACGCGACCGTGTAAATGTATAAATTTAATTTGCGTTTTAATAAACTTTGATCGGGTTCTCCGCGATTACACGCACCGTAATAAAGAAAAATAAAAAGAGCTAAATAAATACGTTTATTTCGGTGTATTTTTTTACACGGGCAGCACACTTTGCTCCTTGAAACCGCCGATTTTATTGCACTCGATCGTTTGCACTCTTTTCGCTATCGCGCGTTTTCTGTTCGTGTTGTATTTAAATATAGGAAAACATTATACGATTGTGTTTAAGGGCCGTCCGGTCCGCTCGCGAATCCTCATCGTTTTTGCAACAAAAACAATAATATCGAAATTTTTAATTTTCGCTGCAGCGTCCGCCGTAATTATACCGCGCGTACAGTAATGTGTGTAACAGCGCGTAATATTTTCCGTTGCCATGTTTCGGCCGTGTATCGCCGCAGCAGCCGCCGCATTTTCAGCGTGGTGCAACACGTGTTCGACGGGGGAGAGAAAAAATAAAAAAAAAAACCCGTCGTTCGGAACAGAATACATTGTGGTAATATTCGTGGAAACGAAAAAACGTATATATATTACGTGTGCCGACAACAGGTTCAGCCCTTATTTCGTCCCTCCGGCAGCAGCCTCCTGGTGCCGCCGCACCGTTATTGCAGAATGCGTTTATAGCCACCACGTGTTGCGCACGGTTACGCGTGTTGTGTATTCGACGTCGAAGAAACGTCCGTCGCTGTTCCCCGCCGTGTTCGCCGCTCAAGCGCAGCCTGGACGCGCGTTATCTCGGATCAATCCGCGTCATACGCTAAATACACGTTCGTCGTGCAGCGTTGTGTAGTATATGATTTGTCGAACCGATTACGAAAATACCGCATCTTTCCGGGCCGTTATATAGAGCGGGTAGGGGGGAAAAAACGAATGAAAAATCGTAATTTGTTCAGGGGAAAAATGCGACCGGAAAACTTCTGATGTGGAAAACTGTCGTGCGCAACATTTCCCGCGATGTTACACGTACATTTGAACATTATGCGCGCGTTCCTCGCGCGACGAGCATCAGAATTGCCTATACGGTTCGCCGGGCGACTCGTTTACGACTCGTTGTCGTCAATGTTTTTGATTCGACAAAATACAGCTATTATATTAAAGTATACGATGGAGGAGGACATGTGTTTTTTTAGCTAACGCACACGTGCGATTTTACACAAAGGTCCGCGTTAAAAAGGTGCCTATTTCCGTTACGATAATAATACCGCCGTTAAAGTGTCCGTGCGTATTATTTTCATTGGATCGAGTTCAACGCGGCGGCGACGTAAAAGGCGTATCGGTCGGCCGAAAAGGATCGAAATAGTACGACGCTGTTCTATCCTTTCAAAACAAACACCACCGGTGTATCCGTCTCGTAGTTCGTTTCGCTGCTGCAGTCGTAAAAGCCGGTAGTTTCCGTTTTACGAATCGAACGGTAGCGTATTACCCCGCGACTCGATTCGGTGGTGGGCAGTGATGAAATAAAAATATAACGGTCTCATCAGTTTACGAATTTCATTTTTTTTTTCGTTCAACTGCGTCCTAACCTAACCGTACACTATTTTCTTGTCCGAGCGCTGGGCGGCAATTTTCATCGTATCACCGAGCGTAAAAACCCTGTTGGTTTTACGAGAAAAAACATTATGCGTTTATTTCGTTCGTGTCTGCACGCAAAACGTTTTTATAGTGTAATTTTTTTAGATTCGTTTAAAATTGCATCGTACACTCGTATTTAAGACCAATTGTTGCGGCATGATAAATTTTCGGCCGTAATAATGATGGTTACGAATATAAAATGTCAAACTACCAAAAACCCAGCGAAATCGGGGCGCACACTCCTTTTTGTTTGCCGTTGTATTTTTATCCTCTTCGTGCGTCCGAGGCAAAATATAATTTTTTTTTTGTGAACATCAAACTCACAAACGTCTTATATCCGCCTATACCATCTACGTCAAATGGCACCGATTGTCAAACCGAACGGCGATAACCGGTTAAAAACACTGTTGTTTGGCTTATAGTTAGCTATATTATATTTAGTATAATTCTTTTTTACCTTCGATTTCTCGATTAGTTATACATGCTTCACTGTCAAAACCCGGCGGCTCCTTTAAATCTCGCTAATTTTTCTTCGTTCATTCGTTGTCTGTCCGTGGTAATGTACTCGACGTTCTTCTCTTCCCGTTTTTACCGTCCACGGCGCGCGCAGTGTATATTCTTTTTTCCCTCAATTCTTCCCGAAACCTCTTCTGTTTGTCGCCGCGTAACACGATCTTGAGCGTTCCGGTGACATTTCAATGTGTACGCATTGTACAAATCGACCGGACGGGTGTATTATAATGTTATAGTAATAAACGCTAGCGGCGGTCCATAACGCGTGTGTAACAATAACGTACGAGAGACGGTAATAATCGTTTAACTATTATTGCAGTTGTGTGTGTACATAAACTGCTGGCGTTCGTTCTTTTCGAAACGAGCACCAGATGTGTGTGTCATATCCGCGCGCCCCTGCGGTTTCTCAGAAAACTGCGTGGCAGCAGAAGAGCCTAACACATTGTTATTATATCCCGTGTTCTATATAAAGTTTGTGCGAATGTATGTAACGTTTTAACAGTAGCCGCGTGTGTGTGTGTGAAACTGTCATATAGAAGTCACACACACACAATACACGAGTATACGTTATATACAAGCGTAAGCGATGGTGCTCCGTGGGCGTCGCATATACCAAACCGTGACCAAACCGCTTTTTCCAAACTCATTTTTATTTTTTTACCGCAAACACACTATTTATATCCCCGAACGGCTACAGCGCGCGTCCACCGCGCCGTTTCGTGAAATTCGCTTCACTTCCGGCGATGCGTACGCGCTTATTATACAACAAATGCGTTATGATGACGGTCGCGGGCAAAAAATGTCCGTTCGTTTTTCTACTTTGCGGTTCCGAAATACGCGACGAGAGTGGTGTTTACGCGGAAAAAAAACAAACGTTTGTGAATTCGCACTCGAAATGCGCATCGGTGATCTCGAGCGGCAGTTTTACGTTGAACACAACGATAATTATCGTCGCGCAGATCGTGCGGCAACAACACACTCGACACACGAATCGTCTACGGAGCGCTTGTGTCGTCACACACACGGTGATGGATAAAAGCGTTGGTAAACACGAAAATCTTTTTCGTTTTCGCACGCGTTATCAATGCCCGCGAGCACTTTCGAACCGTTCGTTTTACTGCAGTCTGCTACAACAACAATGTTGCGGTAATAAACTGTGCGTACCCACTCGAGTTGGTTCGTCGACAGTCGTGTTACGACCGCGAACAACTGAGCGAACCCTCGTACGAATCTCCGGCGATATTATTACACGACGCGAGCTGTGACGTGCGTTAAAATAATCATCACGCTGATAATCTATGCGTGCGCATCACACGTGTTGCGAGGGAAGCGATTATCGGACTTGTTCTAATGCAGTTTACACGTCGCGAACATGTCGAGTCGTGTACACTACCCCACAAGAGACGTCCCGCGAAACGTCTGAAAATTCAACTCTTTTTGTGTTTCGTTGTTAATTCTAAAAAACATGTAGCGCGCCATAACATTTATCGTACGGCCGTGCGTTTCGTCCGCGATAATCGGCGACAAACGTCGTCGTCACTCGTCTTCTTCTTCACGCGTTCGAGTAAACAACAGTGCCCACTCGATGAGCACAATGACGATTAACGGCGATGATCGGTGCAGTAAGTTATCGATCAAACGCCGAGGCAAGAGGCGTCATCGCGTCGGTCACGAGATAAAATCGTATTACACTTTAATAAAACACACTCGCGTTAAACTCGAATACTTTGTATTGCCGATCGCTGAACAACGTCGTGTGTGGTTGAGTACTAACTACGCCGAGAAAACCCCATACAACACACCGACATAGGATTGTTCGATCGATACGGATTCTGTCCTACACCTATAAACGATAGATTTAACGAATAATTCGATACACCACGACTGTACACGGTGATTAAAATTTTAATCAAAGGTTTTGCGAGTGTTTCCTCTTCTACATCACAACGGCCCTGGCGAGCGTGTGGCTAATTTGACGTTGTACGTGTTTTATTTATCCATTACCCTCCGTAATACCTACATAAAAATAATAAGACACGAAAATAGTGTGAACAAAAATTGAATGAAAAAAACAAAATGTTATCACTTGTAGTCGATGCCGGCCAAAAAGCATTAAAATATTTATTTTTTTTTTTCATCGAAAAATTATCTTATACTTTTTAGTGCTTTTCTGTTTGTTTTTGAAGTCGGTTTTTATTTTCGTGTTAAAATTCGTCCGCCCTTAGAGGTGAAATATTTTCTTCGAATCGAAACGGGACCAGATCGAGACCGCCTCCCGTCTCAAATGTCAACGAGAAAAATTCCAAATCGGTCCACGGATACGTAAAACAAAATACCGTGCGCAGTAGACCCTTCTTGTTTTTTGAAGCCGGTTGATTATGTAAATTGGCTGTATTTTACAAAACGCACGCTTTAAAAAAAGTGCGTTTTTTCGACGTCCACCCGAAGTCGGCCCACCCGAAGTACAATCGCTTACTTCACGACTACAAAAGCACCTGGCGGGCGCCAGAGCAACTCGCAAATTCTACAAAATAGACTAGCAAATCAAAAGCTATGTAATGATACCGTTTTCAAAGCGACTCGGGTGGGCCACGTGAAGTTGACCCACCTTTCGGTTTTTTAACTTTTGAGCCGAAACGGTGTACTTGCAAAACATTGGCAGTGATTTGGAGTGAGTGTTGTACTTCGGGTGGACCACCGACTTCACGGACGTGTTTTTTCGGCTGCGTATTCGACCAAGGTTTCGTTTTCGGCATTAAAACGTCCCGTGTGTTTTTTTACCTCGCTAAAGCATGACTGTATGGTTATAAAAATGCTACAATAACGTGCCTACAGAATATCGTAATATCTAATGCGCACACGGGCCGAGTGTTAAGCGCATCGGTATTATTTACAATTGTAAGCCTGCAGCACAACGTGTGTGTAAAGAAGAATATCATGTGTGAAATCTGCGTTTGAAATGGCGCACAATCCGTCGCTGTTCAACTGCAGCGCGTAATGTTATTTTGTTTTATATTTTTTTTTTTTATAATACACTTCCCACGTGGTATTTTATTGTACTTCGTAGCAAACACGAAGACTCGAGATCTCTTCGTGGTCTTCGTGGTTGCGATCGCGTATGGACCACGCGATAACGCGAACGATTCGTTCCATTATTTTATCAACAAGCTTAATGCTTATCGTATACTTAAAAACGACGTGTTCCGATGTATAAAATTTAACAAACTATACAATGTCGTATTATGTTATGTCGTTACATTTTTGTCGTGTGAACTCTGAACCGCCTATATAATATGATGTATTGTTATTTATCGCAGCGTTGTTACTGTGCGCGCACAAAGGATATACGCGCGTTCGAGATAATATACGATAGAACGGTATTTTTTTCAAGCAGAAAAAGAAAATGTGTTTCTCTTTTTTCTAAAACAAAAAACACACAATAAAGCCCATGAAATACCGCGTATTGTTGTACTTAAGCTACTACTCGAACGCGGGCGTTGTTGTCTCGAACAAATTGTTTCGGTTTACACCACGCGCTGGTTATTACACTCTAGAATAATAATTGTAATTGTCTTTTACAATATAATATAACGCCAGTGATATTTCTAACATCGGCTCTTAATTACGCCCATTTACGTCGATTTTTGTGTCGGTACCGTATTATTATTCTATTCAATTGTTACAATCGATGTTCGCGCGAGACCCGCGCACACGTTGCCCGTCAATAGAAGGTATAAAAAAAATCTGTGTAAAGTTTTTTTGAAAACATTTTTATTTTTTTCCGAGTCGTAATCACGTTTATACGTATTTTTATCGTATTTTTACCCGTCCTGCGGTTTCTCGTACAAAAATAAACCCCTCTTCTCTCGGTTCACGCATATTATAATAATAATTATAATAATAATTGACGGACAATTAGCCGGAGACCGACGAAAAGGTTATACGAGTCGTCACGCGGTCGGTACGGATCATTTGACGGTGAATACGTACGTTATGTGATGCATAGGTAAAGATTCGTCGCCTTATCACCGCGTTTTTATCTCTCGACAAACGACGGGGGTTATCTGTTCCGCGTATATATAGCAACGACAGTTTTTTTCACCACACTTTATGTACCAAAACGAGTAGATTTTCGTCGCAAAACGTTTTTTATACGGTCGAATTCTAATATGTATTTTGTTCGTATATAATACGAAAGACGATAAATTTTGTTTAATACGCGACTACTACTATACGTACATAGCTATACGTACATTAC
Source organism: Hormaphis cornu (assembly GCA_017140985.1). Classification (NCBI taxonomy): domain Eukaryota; kingdom Metazoa; phylum Arthropoda; class Insecta; order Hemiptera; family Hormaphididae; genus Hormaphis; species Hormaphis cornu. The sequence goes on along the minus strand of CM029364.1, from coordinate 3,089,713 downwards.
TGTTTCGTGTAAAGAATTATTGACTGTAGATACCTTTTGATGACAAAAACATTCAGTTTTTTTTTGATTTGTACTCTTAAAAATATATCGTTAAATAATCGCACGATTCATATAATTGTGTGTCCTCTTATATAATGGCATCGACAATTTGTATACAGTATTATTGCTCCGGATTGATTTTGTAAAAAAAAAAAAAAATTCGATATTCAACTTTGTTACGTCGTGATGCACAAGATAACGCGTATAGGCGCGGAGACGGAATAGCGTTCGCCATCTGGCAAACACCGAACTATCATAAGTCATAAGTTTGTCAATTTAGATTTTACGGCGAAAGGCGTTTTACGTTCTTTCTTTTTTTTCTCGAGAGAGGTTTAATAGTTTTCGGGGCGAATCTACTTACGAGTTTAGCGCCGCGAAATATTATTACCGCAATACGGACCATATTGTGTAAATAACTACTAATAGTAACAATGAGCCAGTCAATCGTTCCGTGATGCTTCCGTCGAGTAGTGAACGCAGCTGATTTCGTCGCACAATATTAAGCGGGAAATACTTGTCGTAATGGAAAAATGAACGTGAACAAACGCATTAAAAAAAAAACGATATTAATAATGTAATTCCAAAGACAGTCGCGATATTGCGTTGTTTTCCGTTTATTCGAGTGTAAGAAGATTTTTTTTTTCTCAAAACGTTTGCAAAACTATTACTGTGTACACGCATCGATGTCGAATACAAAAATGCTGATTACAATACAACCGTGGTACAGTAATATAGACATCAAAGGCGACCGGTCCATTGTCGCCCACGCCGTGACAATCAGCACTTATACGCGACGGCCAATTATTATTGATTGTAAACAAGTATCGATTATTTCCGGTAACGCGTTCCTTTTGTGCGACATGTACCCTCTGAAAACGCCGCCGATGACTCGTTTCAAAAAAAAAATTGTGAATAAAAATATGGCTCATTATAACGCGTTTCCGTTTTATTTCATTATCGTCGGGTTTATAATCGTTTTCGACGTGCGGTGGTAATCTCGTCTCCGCTCGATCGACAATTCGATCTCCGCACTTTCGTTACTTAATATTATTATTACGATTACTGCACTTTACCGCCGTTCCCCGCGCGTATAATAAATAAAGTGAATTTCCTCGTCATCGCGGTGGTGTACTTTGAAATTTTTTTTTTTTCGTTAAAATCTATCATGTATCGATAATAGTACGCAATTAAATTGAACGTTTTCAATAGAACGTAAACTTTAACCTTTTTTTTTTCTACTATCGAATTATCCGACGATTAACCTGTATTAATAGTTTCTTTTAATTACATACCCGTTGGAACATAACAATAATTAATCGTATGATACATCGCGTATAATTAGTGTTAATTTACAGATTATAGATTATTAATTTGTAGGAACGGTGTTTTATACAGTGAAAACGACGTTCGGTATACATTATTATTTTTTCAAACTTTCTTCGATGACACCATAACGTATTCGACGATTATTTACGATGACGTCCGGTCGGTTAATTTTCGTCTTATATTTTACTTCCGCGCTCGCCGCGGCAATATCGACGCATCGTTCATCAGACGGCGGGGTTTTTTTTTGCTCTTTTTGATGGAAACAAAAAGTAGAAAAAAACCCTCACACAGCATCCCGAAAACAGTACACACACACAAAGTGAAGTGAACTAACGCACTTTGAGAAAGAAATGTCACCGCTGCGGCACAGGATCCGACGATGAATAATGGATGATATCGCCGCGGCGTATCGTCGGTTTTTGTTTCCTTTGCGGTCGAAAAGTAAAAGAAAAATAACTTTTGCGATTTCCCGTGCACCTATTATACCATCGCGACGAATACACACACACACAAATGTATATATATTATAAAAATCATAAATAAATAATACGTATACGTATAAGCGTGTGTGTGTGTGAAATGTTGTTTTCTAGAAAGACTATGACGCGTGTACGAAAAGAAAAAAAATCGGTTTCTGCAGTTAGCGATTTGTTTGCGTTGTGTGCGTTTTTTATATAATACAAGTGTGTGTGTGTGCGGAGAGACTTCGGATGATTTGTTTGGGGGAGATGTACACGCAGTTAGCACGTATACACTTATTTTTAGGTATATAATATCGTAAAAACATGTATAGAAAAACACTCGACCGTTTACCGGATCATTTGTCATCGACAAAAGAATGCGCTCTTGTAGTAAAAAGCCCCGGACGTGTAAAAAAAAAATAATAAAAATACAGAGAGAAAAGTGCCCTAAAAAGAGGGCAATCGACAAACGCGTATGATGTATAGTGGTCGGTTTATTTATTACGTGCAGTTTTTTTCTTTTTTCCCCGCGTATCAATTGTCTCGACGCTTTCATTATTGTTGTATCCACGTATTATTATAATACTCGTACACTATTATTATATACAAAAACGTAAGTACAATTAATGCGATGTGAAAGAACAGCAGCCACCACTCTTGTTGTATATTTTTTCGTCCAGTCATCCCTGCGGGTTTTCACCGAATATTTTCGATTTGCACGGTAAAACGTTACTGTTTTATTTTTAACGCTTATTGCGATATCGCAGCTCGTGCGATGTTCCAAATCGTCTACGGCCTGTCGAGTGCCGAGTATCATCACCTACGCGCCGTTTGTGTTCTTGCTAAATCGCTAATGTTTTGTAGCTCCTTATTTATTGTTTTCTTTCCTGTAACGCGTGTAAAGTACAGCGCAGTTTGGTGCCTAAAACAATCGAATTTTCGTACAAACGTTTCAAATTCTAGTAACAGAATTTAGAATGACTTGAAAAAAAAAAAAGTGATCCGATTCGTTTCAAATAACATCGGTAAAAATATGTAACGGACGGACTACACTTCCCTGAATCAGTTTTACAAAATAGCTCTTTACTATAGTTATTTTGTGGTGTATGTATATAATAAGTACCTCATGAAATTACCGAGCTCTAAAAACTAGGTCGTGATAACAAAATGAAAATTTAAATTTGTTCGATAACGTTCAAATCAATTTTTATGAACCCGTGCACTGCACACTTTGTGCTCTAGAGCACACTATTTTAGGCGCAGGCGTATAGTTTTTATAGATTAAAAAATGTGTTTTTTTTTTTTTTTGGCTGCACTATACGTTAACTGTTATCTAACTGTTTGTTTCGATCATATGTAGGAAAAAAAAGTTCTTATATTATACAGAGCTTATGTAACGGCGTATGCCGAATAGCAGTTAAGTGCAAAATTAATTGTAAACATAAATTACACGACACGTCGTCGAGTGCACGCTAAACACAAAAAAAACATACAATAATTTGCTAAAATAACGAGGACATGTTGCTGTATGTTTTTATGTAGTTTTTTTCGCGGAAAAAAATAACGTACTTGTTGTATATACTTACTCGAGTACATAGTTACTGCGTATACACGTACTTTTCAATGCACAAATGTTTACGTGTAAAAAAAAATGTGCTCGTGTCGTATTGTGTGCACTGCGGTTTGTATTTGTTTTCGAAACCGCGTCGCTAAACTGTAAAACATTTTGGCGGAAAAAATGCGCGTATTATCCACGGTTATTGATTATTAACTATAGATTCTGAGCGAGATTGTACTGCGCGGTATTGATTTTTCGATTTTATGACGGTTTTTTTTATTTTCTGAAAATATTTTTTCGGGTTGTATACGATTCCTCCCGAATCTTGCAGACCTCGCCCAAAGGATGTAGGTATTTTAATTAGACCGAGATAGGTGTACATCATTTGAAAATTTAGCTACAGTATTTTTATTATACATAGGTCGGACAGTATATTATGAAATGGTAAAAGTCAGAGTTAACAAAATTGTATTTATCTTAAACAGTGCGGACCTTTATTCTCGGCTCGTTTTTTTTTTTTTTTTCTTATATCTCAGCCGTTCCAAGAGTCGTTCAGTTCACGGTTTACGTACATTGTTTAAAATTGAATTTTTTCACCGAGCGGTATGCGAATTGATATTATTGTTTGTTATAATTTTCCATTCGAATAATTCTCCGAAAACGACGGACGCCGCGAGAAACGAATGGCCGGTAAAAGAAAAGGTTTCGTTGTAATGTCAAAAAAGTTGAAAATCACCCGGTTCACCTGTGTATACGTTATACTTATAAAACGTGTACCACTTATCTCTGGCAACGATGATGTATAATATCGATTCGTTAATGCAAAACAAATATCGTACAGACACAAACAAATAGTCGCATATACGCGCGTGTGTGTATTTAAATATTATAAGTAGGTGTATAATTTTCTTTGATAAAACACATTAATACGATTGAATAGCTACACAGTTTTTAAACAATTTACTCGACATTGAATACAATTCATCCGTGCAATATGATATATGTATGATCGTGCATTGTAACGTATACACGACGTAAACCGTAAACGCGTTTTTCTTAAAAGTGCAGAAACATTTCAATCGCTGTTTATTATAAATGTATGTATCGAGTCAATACCGGTTCGTATTATAAATAACATATAAAAAAAAAGAAACTGGCGTCGTTTTTACTTTCTGAAGCACTCTGTGGTGTAATCCGTCAAGTGCCTTTTTTTCGTACAGTATAATAATTGACAGTTGTATTAAGTTTTTCGATAATTGGCTTATATAGGTAATCTATTTACCGCGGATTACGCAAATGGCGCTGAAATATTGTACTTAGTGCATATTATACCGAGGAGTACTATTTAAACAGCGTCCGAGGCGTAATTAATTTTTCAGTACGTCGAGTTAAAACAAAAAAAAGTATACAGTCGTTATATTTTGTATAAATCAAACTCGATTATTGTTTGTTTTCATTATTATTTTTCGCCGAACGAACGCTTTGATCTTCTTTTAACAGTTGTGTTGTTGTTTCGCCTACACCTACAATATATCATCATCCGTTTTGACGCAGGGACGAGTATAATAACGTGATATTATATACGTGTATATTTGTATAACCGAAAGGACTGTTGCCGAGTTTCTGTGCGTTATTATTGATATTGGACCGCGCGCCCGGCTGGCGGGCATAATATAATATTGTCGAGCTTTCAAAATGATTAGAAATATCGTTTCGGATAACGTTCATTTGTAAAAATAATAATTACAATAAAGAGCGAAAACCGTTTGAACTTTTACACAACAAAACGCGCGGAGCCCTCTCGCAATCAGTGAATTATATATAACATATATATAGGTATAATATTGCTTTTTATTCTGTCTGTTTTTTTTTTTTGTCAATGCGCTACGCATTTTCGGACTCGTTTGAGGTGACGTCGTTTCTTTCTGTATTTATATACACTCGTCGAAAAAATAAAAATTGATTTCTTTTTGACATCCCGTTATGAAAAAATGTATTTACACCGACGATATACGCGTGGTAACTTTTATATTTTTCGGCGTAGACGTATAATATTACGCGCGCGACAACTCGCAGTGTAATGTATGTGTTTTTGGCCACAGCGGTCGACTAAGAAAGCTGCGAAAACCATTTCGATTATTGACTTTACAGAATTTTCACTGCACGTGTAGTACTCGTACTACAATAACATCGCGTCATGTATAATATCGTCAATCTTTGTGATTTGCACGCGCGAAAACCTATTGTTATTCGCGAGGGTTTTATTTTTTTTGCAACAAAATCAGTGTGTACACAGACGTATGTACACCTTTCCGGCTAGAATCTAAAAGTCATGACAGTTCCGCTTCGCACCGCGTTTAAAAAAACCAAACAAATAATATAAATCATCACGCGAGGCCGGACGTTTGTTAACTCGTTTTTTTTTTTCGTTGACATTTAACTTGACTTTTTTTTTTGTACTTTAACTAATCGTAATGAAAAACATTTATCAAAAAAAGAAAAGTAGAAAATTTTACAAAACAATGCGAGTAAAAAAACGTTATTTCAAGTCAATAGTCGATTTTTCGTTCGTCTGTTAACTTCTTTTACAAAACATTAACTTTTCGGCTTGTTGTGAAAAGTCGTCAGCCTTGTTGTGTCGTATTATGATAACTACGCACATCGTCAAACGCATCAAAAACGGTTACGCGCGCGAGGGAGGATTTTTCCCCGTCGTTTTCGTCTCGCGGTACACGCACGTTGTAGTTACACACTCTTTAAAAATTCATTCGGTAAACGGTTCGTTGAACCGCACGTGCTGCAGCAGGACGACGCGAGGATAAATGCAGTGTAATATTGTTTACGTCGGTTTTTAGTTTTTTAGCTTTTGTCGTAAACGTACCACGCGCTGTTTAAATAACCGGGGAAATTTTTTAATGGAACCGCTTTTGTAAACATTTCCCCGTTTGAGAGTGCACATGTAATACGCGTGCCTACGTAGACACATCACACACACTATAATATAATACAGAATAATATGATAATATAGCGCTATTTGTGCGCTATTTGTTTTTGTTTTCGTATACTGTTATACTGTTATACGCGCGTGCACAACAATGGCGCGACGATCGATCGGTACCACCAGGCCGTCGTCGGGTGAGAAGATCGTAAAATACCACGCCACGTATAAAAAAGACGTCCCTCTTTTAGCCCATTCTTCCCGTGTACGTTTCACGCGCAGTCTTATAACAACTGTCGGTAAACGTTGCAGTGATACGAATACAGTTGAGTATTTTCGACTTTGTCGTATCTTATTGCGATTTGTGCACATAGCTCCTTCGACCCTCGTCGTTCAAACCGCCGCTATATTTTGGTCAATCTAACCAGGCCGGTAAACTACGCGCACAGTGAAACACGAATTTAAATAATAAATACTGTAACGCGTGTCTGCCAGCGCTCATATTTAAAATTCATTTTTACAAAATATTTTAGCGTACCCCTTCAAATATGGTCTGGTGGATATGCATAGGTATATTGGAACGTTTGTTTCGGCATTTGTACCCTTCTAATTTTTTTTTTTTTCAATTCGAACGCTGCTGCTGCAGCAGGTGTTTGCCGAAACATTTCTCCAGAAAATTTACGAAGAACGTTGATGATAAAACGGTCGCACGCGTCGTCTACTGCAGACGGCGTTTGAATTTCTCGTATAATCGAGTTCCGTTAATGGTATAGCACTCGACTGTCCGCTATGTATTACGTTTTATGTACGAGCTAATATAACGACGTCCGGTCAAATTGTACTACGATTCGTTTTTAGGGCTTGCGAAAAGGTCGTCGTGTACACAGTATACATACAGCGTACAACGTTAAAACATAAATTGAAATTGGTCTAAAACTCCTTCGCCCGCGTGTTCCTTTACCGCCGAGTCTCGAAGGCGCCGCCGGTTAGGTCTTGTAATTATTATCAAGAGTTATTACGGCGTGTTACACAAAATAAGACGCGTCTCGGCGCCGCGGAAATGACGTCTATTTCCCGTTGTGCAACGTGTTCTAGCGAAAATCCGTCGCCGTCATTTCGATTAAAATAATGTGTGCGCAATATTATAATAACGTATGCAAGCAATCTGTGCGCGAATCATAAACACGTGCAGTTTCTCACTTTTAACGCGCGCGAGTAGGCTAGGGTACTTGTCGTGGCCAATACGTGATGTAGGTAAGAATAAAATAATTTTTCCACCTTAGGGGAGGAACCCTTGAAAAATAACGATTTCGCCCGAATACAGATTTTATTCGCTTAAACGTCACATCGACTCGATTCGTTCATCCGCACAATCGCCCGGCCCGATTTTTTGCCGCTCAATTTATAAGCGCAGTTCGTCGTATACACAGGCGTTTATGAAATCATAAAAAAATCATAGTACCGTACGGCGGATTCGCGCGTTACAAACGAGTTATTTGTGAGCAGCGATTTTTTTTTTCTAATCTATATACTTTTAGTCTGACCGACCGCGGGCCACTGTTTTCAACAGATTTTCACCAAATTTTCAGTACAAACGTAGTACACATGTTTTCAGCAAAATCTGTTAATTTCAACCGCATTTTTACATAATACACTACTATATTGGACTATATCTGCAACTGCATCGGCACGTGTATGGTATATAATAACGACGTTAAACAGAAGAAGAGTATTTTTTCACGTTTTATTGTTTACACGAGATGTTTTTCTACACCGAAAATCACATTTTAACCGTACAAAAACGGTTTTACGCGAGTATGAAAAATCAAACTTTACTTCGTGGGCGCGACACGCTTCTCTCTCGGTCATGTCTACCGTGTTATAACTTTTGTTTGTTTTCTATAGCAAATCGTTTATTATTAACTTGTGTTCAGAACTAACGGTCTGCAGGTCGGGCTACTCTATCGGCGCTACTGCATCAGCTACTGTGTGTATCATCATGCAGATAGATTCGCGTTATTACATGAAACGTTAAATATATAGCTGGTGTTTGTAGTTGGTTCCATAATAATTGTTTTAAGCAAAATATTATTCCACTGCCGCGTGTATCTAATCATAATGCTATATAATCTATGTAATGTACAATACAACGTTGAAACACGTATTGTAATACTTAACAAAAAAATTGATCTACCAGTCGTTACGTATTACATTATTGTGCTTAACCTAACGTATTACACCGATGCGTGTGCGATACGGTTATTGCTGTAACAATAATTGATTTCATTACCTAACCGCGCGCCATCGATCAACTATAATATTGCGGGTGTGTGCATACTACTCGTTTTCTTTAAAACGCTCGTACATAGTGCAGTTTTTAAACTTTTGAAACTCGTTTAATTGTCTGAAAAAATGAACGTAACTTCATGTAAATCAAACTATGCATTAAATTGCACATCATACCCGTTCGAAACCGCGAAAACAAACGTTGGTCCACTTGTCACGAATAATTGCTGTACGTACAACGATTTTTTTTATTTTTTCTTAAAGCAGTGGTAAATTTTAACCATATAAATAGGCGTATGCTAATAAACAAATTACCGTATATTATATAAAACAAATAAAAACCGTAACGATTCGGTCCGTTTGTGACACAAGAGAATATTATGCGCGTGTGCAATATAATGGCTTAAAATGGTTGGCGTGAGAATGTAAGGAGCGAAAAGCGCCGTACGTGTATTGTCACAGCAGAACAATATGTCAAAATTAATTGTCGATTTGAAAAAAAAAAAATACTTTCAACGATCTATTACTATTGTGTGTTCCATTTGCATACTGCGATAATTGGAATAATGTACGTACAGTAATTGGTTGTATTATTTTTACTTTTATTAATATTATCTGTTCGTTACACTATCGTAGTATAAATCGTTTCAATAACATATTATATACACGCTATTATCACACGTATACAGAGTGGCTTTTTTGTATTTTCGTTGCATATTACAGACTAATGAAATGAAGATTTTGTGTATTAATCGTCGCGCAACACACTTTAGACATTTATTTATTTTTTTATACGCGAATCACTTATTATTTTCAAAATCTTAAATCCTCACGTAGCGAGATAATTATTTTCCGAAAATTTTTATTTTTCGACTCCAATATCGGATCAATAGGTCAAATATCGTTGGGGTTTATTTGTTGGGAAATAAATTTATTTATGTGTAACCTGAACACGCTTTAACTGCACCTATATGCTGATTTCAATAATATATGGACCGTACGAACTCAATGAGTCGACTCAAATTACACCTTTGGCATTTGCAAATCGCTGCAGTATATCGCGGTACCCGAGCAGAGTATTTTTGATCATTTACTAACAATACAGTATTAGGAATACACGAAAAAAGGTAAAAAAAAAAAAAATACAATAGAAAAAAAATTTGAGAATTCCGTTTTAAAAATGCGTAATGTATAAAACGAAATTAACGTCTTTTTATATGAATTTATATTATATGTACTCATATAATATATGACATGTGCAGTGTGATGTATTTCTTGTTGTATATTGTTCGTCCAAAAAGGCCAACCAGATCTCTCGAGCTCATATAAATATTACAATAACGTTTTTATACACATAAAACATTGTAGATTATAATAACGAGTATAATAGTAAAATATTGCTCCCTCGCGTCGTGTGTACACAAATGCGATAGTAAAGGATTGGAAAAAAAAATTTAACCAAGTTAAAAGGTGTGAAGGTCATCGTTTATATTACTATTATTATTTATTTTGTTTTTTTTATTATTATTATTATGTACAAACGTATATAATCGTCAATATAAATGATTTCGATGCAATAAAAAAAAAAAAAAAATAACAATGATTGATCTAAGTATATATTATCTCTTTAAATTGATGTTTTGTTAGATTCGTCTGCCTCGTATATGCATATATAAACGTTATCGCGGACCGCGTTGGCTCGATAACCTCGGTAAAAAAATTAAAAAAGAAATGTACTTTTAAAAGTGTTTTTTTGAATGTATTACATATGTGTATAACTTATGTGTGTGTGCGCGCGCTTGTCTGTGCTGTATATAATATATTAATCGATCGCGTAATATTAATTATAATAATAATAATGGTACCCATACGTATTTACTGTTCGTTAATTTTTTTTTATTTGAAAGTCAGCTTTATTTTATTTTTTTTCATTATTTTTAACTCTTTACATATAGCGTGTATTTTTAAGAGCTGCGAGGACGCAAAACGTGTACACGTTTCTACAGAATATTATACGCATTCGACCGGCTCAACTGCCTCAAAATAAATCAATGACGTACAGTAAATTATATGACGTATTTTTTTTTTTTCGTTTCCTCTCGACTTTTTCCCAATTTTCATAGCGTTTGGATTTCTATATGTTCATATAATATCAAAAACACGCCGAGATTTCGACCTCTAAACCGCGATCGTTACCTTGTGTGATGATAATATTTCGTTTATTTTTATCCGCGTACGACTTTTAAGTTTATATTTTGCAAGTCGCAACGCGATTTGTACGGAATGGTCGAAAATCAAATGTGCTTAAAGGGAAAAGTGTGGAGAGGCACATTGTCCGCATGGTGTAATTACTACGACGCGCAAAATACGACGTCTTCGTATTCGTGGTTTTGTATATTTTGTACGCATCGTCCAGATTCGGGAGGAAAAACGACGGGAAAATGGATCTCGTTGTGTTGTATCCACGCAGGGGATTATTTATTTATGCGGGGGCCGAGAAATTTCAGAATGATTAAATGTTTCCACATTCAACACACGGTAAATTGTGGAAAACATTTACGTTATAATATTTTTGAAATTTTTCGTTTCACCGTCTACACTACGGGTTTCTTACGTATCATTAGATATTCGTGTTTTAGAAGACGCGTATTATTTCATAGCCCCCCATCTCTGGATTCTTCGTGTTCACTGCGAAAGCGTGGTGTCGCGAGTAAAATCCGATTATTAACTAACGCGAAGTCGTATAAAATATTAGCCGATATAGCTGACCCGTGCTGCAGCAACATCATGGTGATTGGTATTATGGGCATTTAATATATATGTGTATATTTATTGATGTGTAAAACGAATGTAACAAAACGAATAAAGGCTGTGGAAACGATATTTTAAATGACAGTACGAAATTTCAAAATACTTTCTTCCAAACTACACTGGCAGCGCGTCGACCGGTTTGATTTCTATCTTGACATTTTCGATTAACGATTTTCCGCGCGATAGAGCTATACGTAACACACTCCGCGACTGAACCGACTCTGTTGAATTACACGACTTTCCTCCTCAGCCTAGTAGACCGATTTGAGTGATCTCAAAGTCACCGAGTAGTCTTTTCTCGGGCGAAAATCGACATTGATGAAAACTCGAGATATTGACGTTTGGAACTGCTCGGAGAAAGAGAACTTAAATCAAGTCGCGTTTGAGTGAGTAACTCGAGTCGGAGTGAATTCCAACACACTAGACGTGTACCGAAACGCAAAATATCGGCCGGACGAACTAGTTTTCATCAGTTCTTTTGACGTACGCGTTTTTATACGTATTTACACCGTTCGGCTGCTGCCGTTACACAATAAACAAGACGGAGTTTTTTCGCCCGCGCGTATTTTTTTCCGGGTAATCGTTTTTTTTTTTCCGATTTATAATATTTTTTTTTATGATTTTTTCATTTTTCCCAACGCACGTGCATTTTTTTTTATTTTTTTCACTCGCACTGCACAAAATACTACTACTCTTCCGTCGCGACCGGTTCGCCCGCCGTATTATATATGTATATTATTATGACTATCGCTCGGGGGCGGCCCGCAGTGATACTGCACGCGCGCGCCTCCCACGAATTTTTCAGTGATTTTTTTTTGCCCCGTTGTTGTTTACGCGCGACAAATAATAATCGTCGTTTTACCGTGGTTTCCAGCCGGTTGTTTCATTAAAATAAAAAATCGTGTGACGAAATACGTACTAAGAGCAAAGTGTGAAATTTTTCCAACGGTAAACGCAATAGTACAATAATATACGTACACTGCAAAATTTTTTTTGGACGCCGTAATACATTATTTTACCGCGTACGACAGTAATAATATTATCATCATCAATAAATAATTAATATTGAAACCGTGTTGTTGTTGTTTGCGCGACAAAACCCCGCCGACTGCAACGCACGTCGTCTAGATTTGGCAACCGCGCGCTGTTTCGCCTTCCTCGACCGCGGTGTGTATTACGTCTGTGTGTGCTGCTGCGCGACAAAATTAGCAGTTAAGTAGTAGGTAGTAGTTAGTAGTGCTGTGGAGAAGACAGAAATCTGGAAGGAAACGCTTAAAAATCCGCGTGTAATGACGTAAAAAGTGTCACGTTTTTTCTTTATAACCGTCCGCGGTGATCGGAACTGAAAACAATAATAACAGACGGATTCCGGTAAATACAGTTGTCGTCCGATTTCCCTACACTGTAGCTGAATATTGGGGCGCGTGACGTGCAAAATACGCTTAGAGAGGACTTTTTAGTTGAGCTGTTAACACCGCTGTCGTAGAAAAAAAAAGCCAACGAGCAAACTCTGTTCGGTCTCTGTTCGAAACGGAGAAATTTTTAACAGACCTAACCTTATTATTACTAAAAAGTCAGACGACGGCGATCTGCTGTCGTCTCGTTAACGTTTTCTCTATATTTTTCAAACGTTTATACCCGCCACCAGTGTTATGTTATTACTGTACAAATATAACGTACGTGATTTGTTTGTTTTTCGAAATTCCATCGATTTACGCGTACTATGAGCTGTACAGTTCTGCTTCCATTATATTGTTCATCTCTTTTTCGTCACTGTCGTCTTTTGAACGCATCGTTGTTGTTTTGTTAGCGATAAACTCGCGCAAACATTCATTGTTCGACAACACTGTTCCGAAGTTTTTGTTTATCACGGTGTTTGTTAAATTTAAACGCGCACGAATGAGCTCAATTCGAACACAGAATTCAGCCGGATCTACTCTGCAAATAATATTGTACGGCACGCCGACAGTTTCCCATTGAAAACAACGTGTTTGAATAATAAAATGTACAATACTTACGGCGTGTGTGTACTCAATGTGTGCATAGCGGTTCAAACGATTTCCTGTTTTTTTTTTTTTTTTTAAATAATCCGCAGCTATTTACTGGCCACAACATTATTTACGCTTCGCACGATTGCACGTCATACGTTATAATACGAATATAGTTTACGCGTTGGTTTTTCACTGCGGGTAACATTGCATTCGCGAAAAACGATTCTGAACGAACTCGGTCGGTCCAGTACAGTAAATGTTTCGAGAATTTCAAAGTTCTGCAACGCTCGAAAATTTTCGAAATCGCTTGAAACTTTTGTCGAAATCCCCGTGTCTCGCCTATTTTAATGAACGCGGAATTTTTTAAACTTCGCCCGGGAAGTCTTGAACATCCCTCGAGTGTGGTCCAGTAAATTATTGAAAGTTGAGACGGCGTGTTTCGTCCAACAGCGTATTACATTATTATTTTTAATCTGTTCGCGTGGAAATGAAACAAGACGCTATTTTGTTCGCAGTGTAATGTCATCGAAACGTAAGTCTCCACCGTCCAAACTGTTGGAACAGGCATCGGCGGACGCGACCTGCGGCGTCACGACCACCGCGACGACGACCACCGCGACGACGACGACGACGACGACCGCCAACAACAACAACGGCAACAGCCGCGACGACGCCGCCGCGGTCGAAGAGAACGGTAGCGTCGGGGGCAACAGCGTGAGCAGCGGCCACTCGGACGACTGCGGCGGCGGCGGCGACGAAGACGACATGGAAACGACGGCGATCGCGGTGACGGCGGGTCGCGACAGCCCGGCCGCGATATGCAACAGCCCGCCGCAGTCGTCGTCGTCCGCGGGCGCCCGGCCACCGAGCAGCAGCGGCGGCACGTCGCCGTCACCGTCGTCGGACAGCGAGAACAGCAGCAGCGGCCGACGGTCGTCGTGCAACAACAACAACAACAAACGGCAGCGGACCGAGAGCCCGTCGTCGGCCGCGGGATCGGCCGCCGCCGCCGCCGCCGCCGCCGCCGCCGCTTTTGGCGGATCGTCGCCGTTCGCCGCGTACGGCCGGCACCGCGTCAACGGGTCGCCTCCCCGACAGCTGCTTCAGCAGCAGCCGTCCGCGGCCGGCGTCCACGGCGCACCGCCGCCGTCCCACATCGCGTCCTTCTTGACGCTCAACCAGGGCGCCGCTTTCTACGAGACGGCGGCCGTGGCCGCGGCCGCGTACGAACGAGCGTTCATGACCGCCGGTGGCAATCATCTGCAACACGTGCAGCAGCAGCAGCAGCAATACCAGCACATGATGGACGGTGTCCAAGTGGCCGCGATGGCCGCGGCCTCGCCGTATTTCGACGTCGAACAGCGGTTGCTGCGCGGCGGCGGCTGCAAGGCCGGCGCCGAAGAGTTGGACAAGATCGCACACCTCATGCACCTGAACAACAACACTTTCATGCATAACCACAACAACAACAACAACAACGTGGTGATGTCGTCGATGGCCGGGCCGGCGTCCAAGAGGACGATGGACGACGTGCTGAAAAAACTCTCGCTCAAGATGCACATCCGAGACGAACACCACCACGGCGGTGCGACGGCCGGCCGCCCGGACTCGCCTTCTCCCAAATCGTCCAGGTGAGTGAAATGAGATTTTAGAAAGTGTCCCGTTCGACCCGAGACCGGAGAAAAACCACACAGACAGAACCCGGTTAGGTAACAAATCGACACTATTTTTTTTTTTTTTTAACACATACAATACAACCTTTTATGTCTCTGGTTTTATACAACCAAAAAAATACAGAAGGACCGATAGCGTTTTTTTAATTTTCACATTTTTCCGAAAGTGAACGATTTCCCGATTTCGAATCATACGCGTGCACGAGCATGTATGCAGATACAATCAGAAACGTGTCGAGATAAAAATATATAAAACGCCGGTGTGTGTAGGTTATTATTTTGAACAATTAATTGAAAAATTACATTTCCAAGTATTAATTCATTATCTCGATGCGTTGATTAAAATAATCCAGGTACCTACTTTACATACGTACAATATTATTCATACTGCGTGATATATCGCGTCAAAATAATACAGTTTCATTTGTATAGTAATACACGACCAGACTGGCTATTTGATTAGATCGTTTACGTCTTCACCACCTTGAGTTGCATTCACTCGTCATTTTTTCTCTCTACGCACACCGTGTCGTCAATTCTAACTTGTTTTATCGAATTTTTCTCCGTTTTAAAACTTCTCGTGTGGTTTTTTCACTTTTATATTCTTAGTTGTACCGTTATGCGCCGAGATAAATGTTTTTTGTTATTATGTCTTTTTCCTTTTTTTACGATACTTTCGACACTATTTTATCAACGCTCGATTATTTGACTAAATCGAAAATTAGTAATTTGCCACCATGTTTGTCACAACACAATCTATACTTCGATGAATTGAGGGTTTTGCGCATTCTCGTACCAAATATCAGCTTCAGTTGACACCTTTACAACACACTTTCCGCATCGTGAACGAACAAACATTACAATGCAAAAACTGATGAAATCGCGAATGAGAACGGCAGGCTATATAACGTCGTTATATCTAAAACTACTCGAACCGTTGTGCATAAATTTACGCTGTGCACTTATATAAAAGTGTTTTTCACTGCAGAAAATTTAGATACGATTTCGATCGTTGAATTTTTACACAGCAAAAAATTTAGCAAAAAAAAAAGTTTGTGGACGATTTTGCCAGGGCGCGCTTGTACGTTATTTCGTACATCGTTTAGCCGGAATCGTAGTTCCCTTTTAGGCAAAAACAAACCGGTTAAAAAGTGATTACGATTCACAATAGTATAATACGTATGTACGCACTGTCATTGATTTTTCACGGAATCTCGATTATTAAAAAAAAACAATCATTCAATTCGCAACGACCCAATCAATTTTCAAAACCCTAATATAAATTAATTTCGGCCAATGACAGTAAATCGAGAAATACGTACGTATAGATTGTACAGTCTTTTCTAGTAACAAAATTTAAACTAGTATGAAAGAACTCAAAATAAGAAATTGTTATTCGTTGCGCCCCGCTCCGAATCCAATCCGTACCCTGTGCGCTTACCGTTGTTTTCTAATTTTTTTCTCGCGTAATAATCTCCGATAAAAAATTACAGCAAACAATCATTATTATTAAGGTATTAATACGTGTGTATCGAACACTTGTTATTGTAATAAAATGTACATTGTGTGTGCATCATACATTGTCTCGTTTCGAGTGCGCGCACTTTTCGTTTGCCTCTCGAGAACGTTTTCGATATACAGCAATTACGATTGCAATCCGATGATCTCTCGTGTTATCCGACGGCCGTTTGTCGTCGATCGTGTTCGGTGTATAAAAATATTATTATGATCGATTACTGTCGTCTTAGTCGTTAATTGTTGTTTCATTCACCGCGCGAGTGTGTCGATAAATCGAGAACTCGTAAAATTACAAACCTTATAACATACGTAATAATTATAATATAATAGCGCAGCTCGAAATCGAAAAATGCTCTTCGATGTGGAGGAGAAAGGGTCGTGTAGTTTCGGGGTCTGCTGGGGCGTAAACGATCGGAGCGTTAAAAACGAGTACCGGGGAAACGACGGGTAGATTTTCGTTTTAGATTTAATTGTTTTAGATATTCCGAGCGACGATGTTTTTTTTTCTGGTTTTTCAAAGTCAGTTCCGAAAAGTTTATGGACTCCGGCGGTCGGTTGAAGCTTTTTTTGAAAATTTGCTCACTTTACGAGTTTTGCCACAAAACCCGAGGAAAAAAAAAAAACGAGAATTTTACAAAGGAAAGTTCTGGGCTTGTATAATGAAGTTTTTTGGGTCCAATCGTCACGTTGAACACCGCATAGAAGTTGGGGGATTTCGGCTTTGAGTTTTTATTTGAAGCATTTTTCGATAATTTTCCGAGTTGTGTGTCGATAACGAATTCGTTATGAAAAATTATCCCACGTCGTTTACAAACTTTTATGTACATATGTGATTTATAACGTCGTTGAAGATTGAAAAAAGTTTTTGCTAGGTATAATACACTATTTTTTTTTTTGTTTTTTTCGCTCATGTACAATAGCAGTCGTTCGCGATCTTTTTTATTTTCGCCCAGCATAGCTCGCGGATCGTTTTTTCGAACGCAATGGTTCATTGTTGCTCTCGGTTATTTCGAATACGGATGAACCGCAGCTTTGAGACCCGAGCAAAGCGTAGTCGTTATGCTGGAATTCGAAACAAGAATGAAACAAAAGTGTCGAGGAAATAGTTTACAAACGTTACGATATCGCCGTAATCACAATATTTTAATGTGAATATTTTGTAAACGTTGTACTCTGCATCCCTCGACTCGATAATATTGTAATAATAATCGTTGTTGTTGTTGACATACGTCGCCTTCGCGCGCGCATTTTTGGGGCGGGGTCGTCTGCAGCAGCGGATACCACCGCGGGTCGTATGACACGCGCATTGTACTTCACGCGCCGCCGCCTCACGCACTCGTTTTTTTCTTTAATTTTTTTTTTCCGATTTTTAATCCTCGCGACGTCGCCGCCGCCGTCTGTTCCGAACACACGTATCGCGCACGTTTAATATCACTATCCGCGTACACCATACGACGCGTTTCTTCGTCTCTCCCCATTTTTTTTCCGCTCTCTGCCGCCGTTTTATCGAAAAAATAACAGCAATAACGATATCACACTGTTGTTGTTATTACGTAAAAAAACGTTTAAACGACGATACACCGCCGCGGTCGTGTTATCGCGCTCGCGCGTTCGGCTCCGGTAGCGCTCCCGCTGCAGTGACCGCGCGTCGTCAAACCACGTCCAAGTCGTCGTACCGCGCCGCAGCCGAGCAGACGTGTGTGTGTGTGTGTGTGTACGTGTGTGTGTTTCGCACGTTATTACACTATTATTTGGTAAAATAATCGATCACCGATCGTCCCGTTTCGTGTTTTTCGAGGAGAATACGCCGCGAAAAAATGTGTTCGAACTGCGTGCTTCTGGGCGGCCGCGGCGACGGCTTTCTGCCCAACAGGTGAGTGCCGTAAACAAAAAACGCTCGCTCGAAAAAATACGCGCGGACGAAGCGCGTAGATATTTCGATTTGCCACACAGTATTTCACGCAACCTGCAGCAGCAGCTGTTTGTTTTTTTTAACTCGTTTAGTCCCGAATCGCCTCGTACATGTATATGTACTCGCTGTCCTGAACGCGCCCGGCACTGCCGTCGAAAGTCACAAGTTCTCGATCCACCCGCGTATTTCGGATTGGTTTTTGGCAGGGCTGAAACCCATCGGCTGTCAGTTTTTACGAGAACCCGAAATCGCCGCGCGCCCTCGCCGGACAGTGTGCCTAAAAAATACGCGCTGCTGCGGTCAACAAATAACTCTTATTACATCGCGTTATTGCCAACCTTTGGAAGAGAAAAAAAAATCGCACGTCATCATCGGCAAATAACGTTTATCTCTCGCCATTCGTCATATTACGTACTGTGCGTAAAAAAATAACGAACAAACGTAATACTTGCGGGTGGCCCGCGCGTGGCAACCGATTTTCGATTGTTGCGCCGCGCCCTTTTTCGGGAAAAAAACTCGCTCGTTGCTCCGTGACGAGTTCAAAACAGAACGCCGTCGAATTCAGGGGGAAAACGACCGAGTCAAAAGCTGTGTTTTTTTTTAAAGCGACGTAGTTTATCGGAATATTATTTCCGTACGTTCGAATTTCGTTCGACGTTATACAGCCCGAATTTTTTTACTCCGGTCGTACGCGAATTTCAACGCGGTCACCGTAGATAAAATAATAATACGAGTTCTCTAATTATTACAAACGGCGCCGCCGCGCGGTCTGGACGACGGATGGCCAGCGCGGTTGATTTCTTTTCTTTTTTTCTCTCGTTTTCCCCTAATTTTTTTTTCCCCCACTCTTTGTCCGAATCGCGGCTCCGGTGGCCTCGGGCCAACAAAATCACTAATACACTTCGCGGTGGTTTATACGCAGCTTTTTGGCTTGGAAATCGGGCGACCCGAAAAACTTTCTTTTTTTTTAAGTGATAATTTTGCGTCTTAGTGTACGAGGGGACGCCGTTTCAAGCCTCGGTTATAAGACGCTTAAAAAAAAAAACCGCGATTTAAACCAGGGGTGAAATTATTATATGTTAATTTACGCGTTTACTATACAACGATCGTTTTGTGGGTAAAAGCGTGTGCGTTTCAGATTATTCGTTTAGTCCCCACGCCGAGTTCAGTGGAAAACGTTTTGAAAACGTCGTCATAACCCGCGCAGTCGGCACAATTCCACCCGTGTTTTGGAAAACGAAAGTATTTCCATTATTCGTATGCCGAAAAAAAAATCCTACGAAAGTTTTTGTTTTCACCCCTAAGTACTTATGGAAAATGCGACGTCGTCTATCTACTTTTACATACATTTTAAACTGTTGTGGCCGGATAAACAACTGAATTCCGCGTAACCGAATATAGGTACGCACGAGAAATCACCGTGGTCGCTCTTAAGGGCGGAAGGAAAGTCCTCTTTCTAATCGAAAAAATACACCGTAAAAATCGGATAAGGAGCCCCAACCTCGGGCAAAGATTTTCATTTGAACGTGCAGATCTCGCAGTCTTCAGTCGAGTGGTTCCGCTTGTCCTCCGGGACTTGACTCTCCTCGTCAACTATGTTTTTTTTACGAGTTTGTATAATACATAGTATTACACGTTGTTTCGTATATTTTTCAAACGTGTACTAATAATAGGTAATAACTATTTAATGGCGTTTGTATACCGCAATATTGACATTTACGGTGGTAGGAGTGGTCCAAGTCAAATGAGACGAGTTTTATATACCTAAATATGAGTGTAAACCGCGAGACGCCGCAGTATTCTGCAGTCGCATATGACTATTATAGTGCATTGTGCAGCGCAGTTGCAGCTTCATATGTTGAACTGATTATTTTTTTATTTTACTACGCTGCATATTTTATACGCTGCGAATAATTAGCAGATCGTATATTGTACGACGGCGAAAACCGTAGAAGAAGGCGTCTTTGGCGCCGGACGTCGTTGAAATTTACGATAACGAAAAAAATACGCTCCGGACATTGTATAATATGCGCGCCGTTTGTTGGTAAATTTATAATTTTAACCGAACGGCCGGAACCCGATAAAACAACGGTTGTTTTCCTGTAAATATATGTATATTATTTTTGGTAATTATTAGTCTCGTTACATATTCTGGCTGCACAACTATGTTGTTGTTGTTGCCGCCGTATATTATATACATATATATATTTATAACGATGTTGGACACTAATATGAGCCGGGAGAACATAACAATTTCTGGTCATAAGCCATTATTACAGCCGTAATATTCGCCTGCAACGTAATGTTATAGCCGACGTGGGTGTTAAAGACAATTATTTTTTTTTTTAACTTAAAAGATTCGTTATTTTTAGTACACTTCGAGAAGAAAAAAGTGTTTGATCCGTGTAGTGGTGGTGATTGGTTATTAGTTTGTTGGACGCGAATACCAATTCACAATTATGTTTTGCGTGTGTATATGATAACTGCAAACATCTACAAATTCCAACACACTTTAACGTTTTTGGATCACGCTACAAAACGCATAGTTCTTTAACCAAAGTATATATATACTATGTATCTAAAGTTCCGGTTACCTCTATAACGCAGCTACCCGTGTATTTTTTGTGGTTAAGAATTCTATTGGAGAATATCTATACCCCAAAAAGTGTTTTTATATTTTTTGCAAACTTGAAAACTTTTTGTCAGTCTTTTTTTTAAATTCAATTGGTACGCGCGCCAACTGTATTATACGCCGCGGTGTTGACCGACTGCTCAACCCTGCACTTGAACGGAAAAACGTGAAAATCTTCTCAAATGTGTCGCCCGAAACTGTCGATGATAAATTCACCGTAGTCGTCAATGATAATAATAATAATAATGCCGTTTTGAAAGACGTGATTTGTTGTACGATATGTTATTAACGTATTATACGTGGTCCATATTTTAATTTTTTTTATGCGATCGCAGTAGAATACATTTGTATACAGGCCATTTTTGATCCAGGAATTTTCACACCGGTTCACTTTTATTTGTTGTCGCTACGTTTAGGCAAGATCGAAATATTATGTATATACCGGTGGGGCTTACTCGAGTTCCTGAAATTGTTTTTCTCGGGAAAATATTCCCGGTTCTCATGGTCCCTTTTAATGGCTTATAATCACTTATGGAATGTACCTATAAATACATACCGAAAATGTTTTCCCAATACTCTTGACATTTCTCCGATTCTGCAACAGCCCAATATAATAATTATGCGTGTACAATCGTTTTGTTTTTACGTACCTATATAATATATACCACTACTCTGTACAACACGTGGTATATGGCTGTTATATCGAAAAAAAAAAAAAAATGTTTTCCGTTTTATTATCTCCGCGGGCTCAGACGGATGGACCAAACACGAGCCGTAATCATTTTATTTATTATTTTACGTGTTATACATACACGTTTATGTATCGTATAATATTTATATTTGCTTATACGGAATATAACTCTCGCTCAATACAACAAACATTATTTGTTATAATGATCGCAGCTGAATATCAATATCGGTCCATCTTGCACGTGATTCGAGCAAATATACGCCAGCTAATATTAATTTAAAAATATAATTAATATTTCTGAAGTTTGCCATTTGATCAAATCAATGTTACCTATCTATTTCCTACATAGCGGTGGCAGAAGTTCGGCCATTTTTTTTGTACAACAATATATTATGTGATCATGCAGTATACAATATTATATCGAAATTTGTTGCTGTTATACTCGGAATATATAATACGCCGGTGTATAGTCCTATATCAATTAAATTGTCTGTTTTAAATTTAGAAAAATAGAAAACTCAAGTCACATTTTTTCAGTATACATTCAAGTATTATTGAACATTACGTTTGACATAATATTACTTATAGATCTTTTATATTGGTCAAGTATAGCTGGTACTTAAAAAAAGGAAGCTTCCCTTACACACGTATAAGTATGTTTGTAGATCGGTTCAATTGCATATCTAGGTTAAAATTTTATTTGTAGTAAATTTTGGATCATGGGAATAGGTGTCTGCAGCCCGAGAGTTTCATCAATTTGTATCAAGTAATATTTTTAAGTAATTCAATGCGTTCATATAAGTAATAATAAATTTGTCTTCTGTACAGCTGATGATCACAGAGATTGCCGTCTCTTGTTACGCAGCGATCGCTTGTGAAAAACAATTTTTTAATAATCGATAAATCAAAATACGGCCTTGTCGACCACCACCAAAGGCCGTGCCAAAAGCCAAAATTTTTTTAGATTCTCTCGGAAAAGATGTTTGAATGTGTTTTTTGCAATATAGGTACGATATTTTTTATTTGATCACTTTGCATATACAACTGTGGGTATGTAGTACATAAGCACGCATTAAAACCTTTAATTTTCAGCTTATTATAGATATATTTTAATATACAAACTACATATTAACCTGTATATAATTTTATAGAAAACGATTTGCTCGATTTGACCATTCGATGGACCTTTATTTATACATGTATTGTTTTTACAGTACAATTTTTTTTTTTTTTTGGAAACACTCTTTTTTGTGTCAGGAACCGCTCCAATTTTCAAAACGATACGACCCGCGTGGTACGCCTCTGTTGAAGTTTTTTTTGGAAATTTCGATTTATTTCCGAGTCATACGTGTGGCCCAAAAACCATAACGTCTGTACGCACTTTTAGAAGTACACAGTATATAATATGTACGTGTGGAACAAATTTCGGCCGTTTTAGAGCTAAGCGCAACTTGGAAATTTTCAATATCGTTTGATCACTGTGCAGTGAGATCGCTTAGAATCGTTATTTTTGTAAGCAGTAGTGTATGGTGTTGAAGTGGTTAAACTCTCATTCTCAAACAGTGAGCCTTTACCCAAAATGTTGACCATTTTTTTATTTTTCGAACGTTTCACCGTCCATGTCCACATATAGGTCCACGTAGTTATTCGTTCCGCCGCCGCAGAAAACGCGTATTCACCTCACGAACGCCGGTTATTTTTCCTCGATTTCTCTACTTTTTTATCGGAATCGGAATGTCCGCGGATTACTCGCCGCAATAAAATTGCATTTGTATATCTAATATAAAACTGCTTGAAAAACACATTGTATTTTTTATTTTTTTTTAATAAAATAATAATATAATACGGCTCTCGCACCGCGCGCGTCGCCGATATTATATTATTGTTTTGTGTGGTGTACTGCAGTGAACGTATGTTATATTATAATATATGACCGATACGGTCGAATTATGCAGGGTGCTCAAAGTTAGATGTCATACAGCACTCGGAAAATATTGAAAACAGAAAATAAATTTTCATACTTAAGTTGTTTTATTTGGTGACCTACAAAGTACAATGATAATTACAGTATCAAATTTTTTTGTGTTTTTATACCAACTTTTAAAACTCGAGTAGCGCACCCTCTCTATACTATTTTTGTACTCGTTGCGTAAACTCTAAGCATAGTTTTTTAATGAATTTTGGTGGTCGAAAAACAGTTTTCCATATTATAGAAAACTCTATACACAAGTCAGAGAAGTTTCTAAAAAGTATGCGTATCTCTACTTTAACCTATAGTAGCAGTCTGGAGCAGTCTTATTTTACAATGCGCGTTTATTAGCAATAGTAATTACCTATAGTAATCGCATTGAGATAAATATTGTTTTCAAACTGCAAGATTAGTACCTACATACCTGTTTAGATACTTTAAACCTCTCCAACTTGTATAGAGCGTTTTCTATAGAAAATTGTTTTTTGCCCACCGAAATTTATTAAAAAATTACACAACACATACAAAACAAGTATATGGTGCTACTTGAGTTTCAAAAGTTGTTGCATAAAACTCAAACACCAATGTACATAGAAAATTTGGATTTATATTATAAAAAAAAACGAACTATTATACAAAAATTTTTTTTCTATTTTCAATATTTTCTCGGACAATTATTGCTGTATTATAAAACTATTTGAACACAATGTATACTGCCGCAGCAGTGCGAACAAACCAATCTTCGCCACATTTATTTGTATCAACACATTTTTCGTAATAATCTTTCGATTGCGTCAAATCGACGCTCGAAAAATGTCTGCGATTCTTCGGCGTGGTATCAAATATTTTAGAAATTAATTCTTACCGCGCCCATACGCAGTATACGTACATAATTTTCCCGAATGCACGCACGAATTCAAATTCGTTGACTCATCGTATATAAAATATCCTCACGATATTAAATATTAAATGAGTATTTGTTTGTGATAAATAATCGTCTAGGCCTTTGGGGGAATATCCGATAGAGTTAGTATCGAATTCTACCAGAGCTCGTTCTGCACTTTCTATATCAGTAGACTTAGATCTTGTGAGTAAAGAATCCTTAGTTCCTTCACATAATGGAACAATCTGTTTTGACAGATTATTACGATTCGGAAGTTCATGAAATTCGATTTTCAGTAACGAGGTCAAACCCTAATGACTTAAAAAAAATATTGACTTTTAAAAATCGGCCAACGACAGTATATCAAGTATGAAGTATGGTATAATGTGTTTAGACTGTACATTTGAAAGTTACAGACTTCTAACTACGAAACTTAAACCGGTGGAAAAGAACTCGTAAGTGTAAAATTTTGATTTTTAAACTGTATAATATAAACTAACTGACTATGAACGGGAATTTTTTCAAATATTTTTTTTGGGTCATCGTAAGCCTAATAATATCAATACTACGTATCGGTACACTCAATCAAACCATTTAAGCAAAATGATGAGATAGAACGTTCGGTACCTGTGTCGCGTTTCGTAGTAGTTTTAATAGACGTGTGTGTGAAGTTGACGCCCACACCACCCCAAAATTAGACATCATATAAAATACCAAATTTTTGCACGACAAAGATTCAAACATTTCTGTTGCAAATAATTCGGTGATTTTCGGTACGTATTTGGTTTTTACATGATGACTTGGGTGGAAGTGGGCAACTTTTGTATAGTACGATAGCGTACGTGTGTTTTCATACTATACTAAAGCGTGTGCGCGTGTACGATAAACTGTATATTTTAATATTTCCCGCACTATTTTGTGGAATCGTTTTATGGCCGCAGTAATTTACAGAAGAAAAAAAGTATTATTTCACGCGCGCGCATTCCATCGGAGCCGCGCCGCGCGTACTGCGGTGCTGCGAACAATAATAACATGATAATGTGCGCCTACACCGAAAAAAAACTATACACACGTGCTGCAGCACCGCGGGGAAATTCGTTTTTTTAGATTCTGAGCGACGAGCGAGGAATGTTTTTACAACGACGTTTTTTTCTGTCAACAAATTTTCGTATAGGAGGGCTGTATAGAAGGAACGCTCCGATTTTCTTCAAAGTCAGTAACTTTTCTAAAAGGCGTCCGGTGGTACTGTTTGGTTGAAGCTTTTTTTTTCTAAATTTCGCTTACATTTTGAGTTTTGCCCCAAAAGCCGAAAAATAATCGAGAATTTTACGGCGAAAAATTTGAAATGTTCAGGTTTGTTATGACGTTTTTGGATGGAAGGAGTACTCCGAAAAGTCGGGATTTCGACGTTAAATTTTATTTTACTCGAAGCGTTTTTCTGATTTATGTAAACGACGAAAGTGGCGAAATCGTCAAATCCGGCGTCGGAACCTGTATTAAGAACTAACGTCATAAAAAATTGTTCCCCGTCGCGTTCTCAAACTTTTGTGTACTAAATTAATTTAATACATTATAAAAAAAATGAAAAGCGTTTTATCTGAGCATATAATACGCTATTTTTTTTTATTATTTTTTTTTTCGTATCGATTTAGTTTTGTGAATGACAAATTTGATGAAAGCTTCAAGTTGTTTCGAACAGTTTTGAGCCAAGTATATAATACAGAACTTTGAAATCCTCGAAAAATTTACCAGGACGTATCGGCTCGCTCAGAATCGTTTTTTCGAAGACGCAACCGTTGCTTTCAAACATCAAACAATAATACGTTTAAACCACAACTTCCAGATCCAGTGGCGTACCACAGTCCGTCAGACTACCCACGTACGCGACGTTGAGTGATCACGGCTTTTTCTATACAATGTTATTATTATTATTATCACTATTGTTGTTTCGCTGTATTATTTGTGGTTTTTTTTTTTTTTCGACTTTTTTATAAACGTCTCACAAATTTTTTTTTGTTCATGCCACCGCGGTAGAACTAACGCTCTTGACAATAAAATAACATTTATTCGACGTAAACGCGCGAGCATAACATATTGTTGTGTACGTGGTAGACGGGACATAAAAGGGACGCGCGGTTAACGCGGGACGGGGAGAAGGGTAGTTTGTGTCTCGCTCTGTCGCACCCTCTTTTCGGACTGCAAAATGAGGGCGCCCAGCGTCCACGTGTATCCTAATAAATATGTATATTATGCGATCGCGCACGCCGCACTTCGGCGTATTGTGTTTGTGTGTATATAATATTATAATAGTACGCGGTAAAAGAACAAGAGACAAATATCTCAGGAGCAGCGTCTACCTATAAACATATATGTATATATACGGCAGTTTACGAGAGGGATAAAAATGTGTGTGTGTATAGATAATACGAGGAAAGGGACAGAGTGTATTATGTATAAAGGAGAGGATCAAAAGGGTAATAATTGCAAAGTGTACACGTCTATTTATATATATACACGAGTATATAAAGGACACATAAGGGACACACTGCAGCCGCCCCCAAGGGTCCTGTGAATAAATAATAAAACGTCTCCATCCCTCGTTTGTTATTATTCTCTGCTTCGAACATCGACTCGCGTCGTTATAATATGTATACAGCGGTGGACACGCGGTACACATAGTGTATTATTCGTTTGTCTGTAGGGTTAAACTCGTACGTAATATATAAATCACCATCGATTCGCCTATGTGTGCGTTCCTCTTCTTTTTCGGTTAAACGGCCGCTGGGACCGCCGTCCCGCCAAACACCACCTAACTTTTTTGGAGGGTTCTCCAGCCATCTCGGTCAGACGCTCGTTCAATCTGATCCTCCGTCTAAAGTCACTTACGTCTATTTTCACCGGATCTTCCCGTCTCATACGAGGTTAGGTTCCCTGTCGGATCCTTTTCTAACGCTGTTCGTGTATACAGCTATAGGGGTTCTCTGGCTACGTCCTAACACGTCCAACCGCATTACAATATAATACGTCTCGAATTCAACGCGTACAATAAGCTTATAAATAATACTCGTTTTTTTAGAAAGTTTGTGTTTTTTTTTTTTTTATAACGTGGCGTTTTGACGACGGTCGGTTAACAGAAGGGATACTTTCGACAGTCCGTAACTTTCGGTCGTGCGAATTTCCGCGGTATTTTTTATTGAATATCATGCTCTTGCCGCCGATAAATTGTTGTATACGGTTTACATATATTAATATAAACTGAAAATCTTATAACTTCGGTTTTTTTTTTTGTTTCTTTATATCTGTAAAAACAGCAAACCGGACATCAGCGCTTTTGCGGAGCACAACGAGGACGCCGCGGGAGGACCTCCGGGCATCGGGCTGCTGCATCAGTTGCACGACGACGGCACGACGATAGTCGAGAAAGAACGAAAGCTGTCCGAGATGATATTGCAGTTGCAGTTGTTCCGCGAGCAGCTGCTCACCCAACAGGATCATTCGAACAAGGTATTTTTCATTTTTTTTTTTTTCATCGTAAATATAGAAACGCGGTTTCCCGTACACTCGTATGATATGTATACATAGAGAGAGAGAGAAGAGACCCATTTTGTGCTCGGTAGAGTTTTTAATAACCGTTGCAGTATTTTATTGTACGTACAGTTAAATATTTGATATTTCCATCGAAAAAAAAAAAAAACACTATTTAGTGCAAGCGTATGCGTTTTTAATTTTTCTTTCTCGACAACACTGCAGTGTATTGTTTTTTTTTTCTATGTATCGTTGTTAAGAATCAAAGATGTAAAAATATCTTATTCATACAACAGTACCGTACATAACGCGACCGAACAGCAGCAGTTTTGTTAGACACATTTTGATAATACAATTTTATGTGACGCTTTTTGTGAAAAAACTGATGATGCTAAAAGACCGCAGGCACTTAGACGAACGTCTGACACGCGTCCTACATTCGTCCGTGTACACAGCCCGGAGATAGTTCTCGATCGAGCGATATATATATATGTGTATAAATAAATAAATAAATGAGTATAAAAGAATATAGAACTGTGGAGAGAAACGGAGAGAATTTTTAACTGCTCTCCTCGCCACTAGCCGACGTTTATGTTTTGTAATATAACTTTTGATTTACTACCGTTTTTGCCGTATAAAATATAAAAATAATAATATAATATACATCTCGCCTGCAGTATACGCCAACTATTTTTATATAAGCGAAACGCATGCTGCTGCTGCACTCTTGTATAGTATAAGATATATATATTACGTACATCCGTGGCGATTGCCGCAGGAAAGGGTGGTTTTATTACACCTATAACGATACATTGTGTACGATTTATTCCGGAATATTTTTAACTCAATTCCTTTTGACGAACAATAATTATCAAGTACGTGTATACACGGTACGATAATAAATATACGACGAAAAACTACTGCGGACAACCTGCCAGCGCACCGATATTTTACGTGTGCGTATAAAAACAACGAGCACATCAAAGCGCAGTAATAATATTGTTTAATGTATACGTACTAACAAATGCACATCGAAATTAATTTACGACGGGGTTGTTACGCGTTATTTTCACGTGAAAATCGGTTCGTGCAATCGTGGTATCGTTTATTTTTACGATTGAAAAGTCTGCCGTCGTGTGCTGCACCAGCATTATTATTATTAATTCCGCACAATTGAAAATAACGCGTTCTCTCTCTCTTTTTCAACGTTATTATCATAACATAATGCGCATATTATGCACGTATATTAGGCGCACTGTGTATAATAGACGGTGGTTTGCTTCGTATTATATTCGATGAGAAATTAAAATAAAAGTGTGCTCAATCGAATGTCTCAAGTGCGAGAGGGGAATAATGTTAATATAATGTACACAGGGTCCGCCGCGGGAAGACTTGGCGCTGTTTACGCCAAATCGTATTGTACCTACGTTTTTTTTTTTCATCGTTTTTTTTTTTTCTCGTTTTGATTAATAACTACCCTGTATACGAGCGTTTTCATTATTTGTAATATTACTCTAGGCTTTTCCTTTTGTGTTTTCCGCGCTCGGACTTTAATCTACAGTACACTGCTTTTGAAAAGAAAATGCTTTTTTACTTTCCCGCGCGTATCCCGGCTTCTTCCCGCGTTTCGCCGCAGCTCTAAACTTTTCCATTCTTTTTCACTCTTTTATGTTTATACTTTACTACGCACAATACTATAATTCTGTTTCCCGGCGTGTATCTCGTTATTTCCGGCCATTATGAATTATAATAATGATGTTTGTAACCAAACAACGAATGAAGATAACGTGAACAGCCACTCTAATGACCGTCAAAACGTTGTATTTATCAAATCATACCTCAAACGTGGTTCTGCTCGCCGTCGCGCAGACGCGTTCAATGTCGCAAAGTCTCGAATTTGTAAAAAAAGAAAACTGCACACCAAAGTTACCAAAGTTAGGCAACGTAGGTAATCGCTTGATAAAAGATACAAAAAATTGTCAACTAACAATAATAAATATCACTATCGAAAAGCTGTCAGATTTTCGTACGAACACTCTGAACGTACGCGTAAATATGCGCCGAGCTTTTTCCGGTCGTTTGAGAGCATAACGTATATATATTCGGTGTACATCTGCACTCCTTGTCATTGGTTCAGTGTGTGAAATATCCGTGTTTGGGCCACCAAGACACGATAACTGTTAGAAAAACGGTGAAGATTCGAAAGAAAGAGCTCAATCCGGCACTGCTGCTGTATATATTTGTATATATAGGTATAAAGCGGACGAGTGTGTACGGTTTTGGTGATGTTACACTTTGATTGGAACGCGGGAAATAAAAAACGAATTTATGACGAGCGTGAAATCCGTTTTTGATTAATTTGCGACGGCTGCTGATGGCGAGTGAAAAAACCGAGAGAGCCGGACAATCGGCGCGTGAGCACTCGAGCGGCCGTATGTGTGTTGTACGCGCGTCATTACAATATTATTAGGCGCACGCGGGAAAAGGGTTGCGGGGATAGTGTGATTTATCGCGGCAGCGGACGGGCGAGAATGTGTACAGGGTGTAGAGCCGGGAACAAACGTTTCATCTATTAAGTACTATCGCATATTAAATTATATTTTTAACCGAACAAATGTAACATAATATAAATCCTATCAGCCCGATTCGTAAAATGTTCAAAATATATATAGGTAGCCATCGTTTATGGGCACATAAATTTTTCGTACACCCGAAATTTTCAGACACAAATCGACGAGTTATTTTTAAGTTTCCAAAAATTCGGCGAAATCGTTTTTTATTTTATTACAATTTTGTCGTGAAACTACGCTTCACTGTAGACGCGACTGTAATCGCGGTTACGAACGTGTTAACCGCGAAACGGACGCATATATAATCACATTAGTAATTATCACATTATAGGTATGAATCGTGTTTTGTAAAAGATGAGTAATAACGTGGTTAGTAATTATTGCAGTTATAATGAGGAAAATGTACGCAACAACGTACGCGTCGATGGCGAAAACGTTTCCA
The DNA here is from genome assembly GCA_017140985.1 of Hormaphis cornu. Lineage (NCBI taxonomy): Eukaryota > Metazoa > Arthropoda > Insecta > Hemiptera > Hormaphididae > Hormaphis > Hormaphis cornu. The sequence goes on along the minus strand of CM029364.1, from coordinate 3,058,488 downwards.
CCGTTTAACATTTAAAATCGAAATTTTCGATCATTTTCATCGTGCTGTAACTTTTTGTGCTCGGTTAACAGCACTAAACTTTTTGGACGTACGTTGAAAATATTCAGAAAAAGTAGGCTTGCGTTTGCAGGCTACGTTGGACTTTTCTACGTTTAAAAATGTATTTATACGCTCGCCTATGGTGAAGACAGTTTGCGAAAATCGGATTTAGAAAAAAAGATATTTTTGCGGACACGCACGGTGTGTGGACATCCTGTATAGTGAGATCAATGCAGCAGTGCGACGTGTATACAATTTTATATATTGTTGCATTGCGAGGGGTTCGGACTAAGTGGTCGGCGAATTAAATATGCGTATAAATAATAAATATACCTACATTTTATCATTACGTGTGTATTTTTCGCGTTTTATAGTATCAATTACTCGCGTTCTGCGCTGCAACAGGCCTATATAATATGTATATCTAATGTACGTCACGCTGTAACGATAGCATATTATATAGAAATCATATGCAGGATCTTTCTTCCTGATAATATCATACACCAAATTCTTACTCGGCAATATCGTACCACAAGTGGACTTCAGAGAGCTTAACGCTAAAACCATACAATCAGCGTGGTGTCAAACTAAATGTGCACGATTCGAGTCGTGCCAATGTATCGCAGACGTATTCCCAAGAAGTGTCCATAAGAGAACCCTGCAGCTCATACAGGGTGGAAACGTTAAAAATACAGACGATTTTGGAGGATGCGTTGTATTGTATACAATGTGGAACGCTGACGTTTTAAGCGTAAAATCGCAGTTTTCATCATTCTTTCGTACAGAAATATCAAGTGTAAGCACTAACGTATCCGATTTAGTTCAATCGCGCGAGTTTAATTTAGAACGCTCGTCGTGCGCCTGTCCCGAAAATTTGCCAACTAAATATTGTACAACGCGTATACGGCGGTTCATTCATTTCTTCGGCCCTGTATAATGTGGGCTTTCGCGGCGGCAAACGTATGAAAATAATACTATGACGTATAATATAAATACGTTTTTAGCGAAACGCCGCAATAACGTCATTATATCCTATAGTAATTAAAGTTGGTTTTTTTCACTTCATCTTTGGCTTTTTACGGGCCCGTCGGGCCCATTCTTTCCTGTCTTTCGCAGTTTCTTCTCCTTTCCTTATTCCGAGTGTTCCTCGGATCTTCCTTTATTCTTTCTGCCCGTCTTTGTCGTCCCACCTGCACGTTCCACGCTGCTTTATTTGTCCAATTAGTCCTACTGCAGACCTCCTCCATGTGTACGCGGCCACCCCAACTTGTTCGCGTATTTTTCAACTGCAATAGAGCTGTGTAGCGGTTCGAGTTGTTCCTTAAGTTTTTGTTGTCTCGGTTTTTCTTTCTCGCGTATTCGAAATCCATCGTCGTGCACGTATAATGTACATCGGCGTTGCATACCCAGTGCTTGAACTGAAAAAAACAAATAAAGGAGGACGGCTGTCGAGCAAACCGAGTCACCTCCTCAAACGTTCCGATCTTCCCGTGTACAAACACCGGCGGACGTAAATTCGAAGGGTATAATATTTGTGTAAAAGTGAAGGTGTCCCTCCTCAACTCGAGTGTTATTCGACTATAGCTGCGTGCATTTTTTCTAACCAAATCGAACCAGATGCGTTTTGGTGCCTAATAAGCAGTATGGTGGCCAGTAACAGCGGGTAGAATAAAAAAACAGCATTATTTCCTCGATCTCCGGGTTGATGACGCGCGTTGACTGCGTGTCGTGCAAGTTAGTATACCGACGCTTACCGGTATGTACCCAAAACATTAAGACGGTAATAATTTACAATTATTATTTATACGTTTCTGTTGTTGCGTGGATACGACCGAACCGGGAAAAATGGCGGCCATTGTGCCCCCGGACTCGAGAACCTATACGGCGGTAGCGACAATATAAAATATATTTTACCCGCGTGCGCAGTAACGTACTAACTGGAGAATATAAAAGAGCGGAACAAAACAAACAAAAATCATTTATCAAAGTACACACTGTTTGTTCTGTGTATTATTGTCTTCCTTCGGCTTGTTCATCACTATTATACGTACCTGTGTGTATAATATTTTTTGTTCGCGTTATTATTTTTTCGTAACGCACACTGACTTTTTGTTGACCACGACGACCTACTTGCCGCGTTATTATAATAATAACGACGCCATTGTGGGCGCGTACAATACGCGTATTGTCTATTCGCTTTTATAATAATAACAAACAGTGGTTGTCTGTCGGTCGGTGTACACTGCTGCACACACACGTACCGTCTTTTGTTGTCCACCGGGTTGCATCATTTCATTTTTTAACGCGTTTTTCTTCAGACACCTGTCGTTCATTCACCTTGGCAGTCGAGGTTCTCGCCCAAAGTGTATACGTAAAGAATAATTCTTTTTTTTTTTTTCTGCGCAGACACGTTTAAAAGCTCGCACAATATTTGCATAAACGAACGAACGCCGTATTTCGAAACACCACTCCGTCGCGATTTCGTTCTGTACGACAATGTCTAAATTGATAATCGTGGCACACGTATTTTATTAGAGAACCGTCAAAAAAGTAAATCGCTCTTTTTCGTAAAACGCGTGAGACAAGTAGATATATTTGTTTCTCGGATAAATTCGTTCGGACACTTTTTCCGTTGTGCGTGGAAAAAACACAAACGCGCGCCATCGGAAATTATAACACACACGCCATCAGCGAATAATTTCGGTTGGTTAAAAAGAAAAATAAATCGACAAACCGTACACACTGTTGCACAAAGCGAGTAAACGTGCGTTTCGTATATACCACGTTGCAGTCGTGTATTTGGGCTTGTGTGGAAAACGTATTGTCGTCGTCGTCAACTACTGCCTCCCGTGTACGTATGTAGGTCGGAAAATGAACACTTAATGCGTACAAATGTGCAGTGTGTGTGTACGATATAAATTCGTGTGTGTTCGTTTGTTCTGAGAACCATCTGCCGAGACATCTGGAAACAGTCTCGGTCGTTACGCGTTATCGACGACGAATACGCGTCTCGCGCGAATATATCTGTCCTTAAACACGTGACAATAACATTTACAGGATGCACGACGTTACTACTGCGTAAGTGCAGCGTCGACCATCGGCCGTTTGATGCACGTGTTTTGGTGCTTTGTACGCATTACACTGGAGTACGATCTGCGTAAAATATAATACGTACGTTGAAGAATAGAGATGTATGTACAGTGTAGAGACAGAACTTTAGAAAACAACGGTGCACAACACTCAAAGTGTGTATAAAATATACTCCGGTGTCTCACATAACGTGTATCACAATACGTGTAAACCCCGTGCGTGTGTTTGTGTACATCGACGAGTCGTGCGTTGATATATACGATTATTAAAATTCGTTCGTTGAAAAAGTTTTAAACGATATTCTGCGTCCCACCCCCCCGCGGCAGTCTGTCAACACAATGCGTAATTAGTTTTCTGTCAAAGCGAAATGAATGAGTTTGAAAACTGTACGTTATTACGCGTTATAACCGTTCGGTTTTATTATTTGATTCCCTCGGTTTCGCAAAACTTTAAGGTTTCCGTCGTAAATACATGGACGGACACCCGCCGTACTATTATTTTACGCTTTTAAGCTATACACGATGATTTCATGCAGTACCGCTGGAACGTGAAATCCTCGTTAAAATATCGCGCAGACGTGAACGCTAGAACCAACAGACTTCTTCAACCGTCAGAACCACATCACGATACGAAATAAGTGTGAGATTCGACCTGGCGGTTTTCTCGTGTACACAATATGGCCGCCGATGGGGGACGGCTACCCAATGCTCCTGTCCACGCAGACAGGTATGATGCGTGCGACGATGCGGTTTTCGCGGGAGATCTATACGTTTTATTTTAACGACCTGCGCGCGACAGCGATACGCTCAGTCCACGACATGTATAATATTATTCCTAAGAAGAGTAGGAGAATATTTAACAATGGGAGACACGGTTTTTAATTTCGTTTATTCCGCACAGGCGCGCGCGCGTTTTTTTTTTGTTTCCACGTAGGGGGGACATCATCATCATCGCGCCATTGTTCGTGCATCCGCGCATTCGTGCAGCATACGTATACAGGTACGCGGCGACCAGGTTGGTGGCCCGCGCGCGTTTATTTATTATACCTTTATAAATCGTATATAACAGCGCGCGGCGGCGGCGGCGGCGGCGGCGCGGAGGCCGCGGCCGCCGACGTGAAAATGTATTGTTGACGGCCGCGGGCCAATAGCAGCCCTTCGTCGGTCGCGCCAATCGCGTGCCGGCGGACCCTCCGAAAAACGTTTTCATTGTTGTTACTTCGTCGCCGCCGCGAATTGTTTTTCCTCGCGCGTCACGCCTGCCGCCGCAGTCCGCGGGAAAACCTGCGCGGCCGCCGGAACGTTTATTTCCTTCCTCCGTGTACCTACTGTATTCCACCATCACGTGCCGCGGTGTTGCTCCGGTGACGGACGGAGGAGAAAAAAAACGACGACAAAATATACGACGATTGATCGGACGTTATATTTTAGCGCGGTATCGTGCAATATATTTTTTTAGGTTCAGCGAGGAATGTGTACGTTGTTTTTACAATGACGGTTTTTTTTTCCCGTATGTGTGTGTGAACGACTTTAAGGGTACCTCCGTTGAAAGGTCTACGACGAACTCTGGTGACGCTTTAAGTCAGAAATCAAAGTTAAAACGTGTCACAGCGTCGTAAACTACGAGGAGAAACACTAAAAACGTGTGTTTTTTTACACACACATCGATTTAGTTTTTTTCGCGAGATATTGATCGGGACGAGCCGCGAGACTCGCGATATTAAAACAGGCGATGTCGAAAATTTTAGTAGTTTATCAAAAAATTTACCAGGACGAATCAGTGCTTTCAGATATATTAAATAACGCGTTTGGACCGAACCCAAAGCGCAGACTCCTCCGTCAAACCGCCCACGCGACCTAGAGTATTATGATGTAGAGATGTATGATCGAAATAAAAAGTGTATATTATTGTCTAACTGTTGCGATGATCATCGTCATTTAAACTTAGTATACCTGTACTTGCAGCTCCAGGTGACCGCAACATATTTAAATTAAAAAAAAAAAAAAAGTGTTTTAATCACCCGTATCAAATATCCGTTATTATAATGCAGTGTTTGTTAAAAAAAAATAAAACCGCGCGGTATAATACGAAAGGTCTGATAGTAACTTGATAAACGAGACTCGTCATGCGGATAAATTTTAATTTCTGCCGCACATTATAAATACATTACGAGCAGATCCCGTTACGGATTATTTCTACATTATATACGTGTTATACCGATATCGTACAATAATATTTTAGAAAGAGAAAAAAATATGCTCGTTTAATTTTCTCTGTACGTAAGACGTCCTTATATTCAGATACCTTTCAATTCTGTGCGTACAAAGAAACGGTCGCTTCGGGTACTCGTAATTATATTTAACCAAACGAGCATGAACCGCGCGTTTCGTAAGATTTTGGTGTGTAATGAACGCGGATAGTAAAATAAATCATTTTCATAATATAAACGATTCGCATACAAATAATATAACTACTCTTTACAACCTTGCTTTTATTTATGTTAAAAGCCTTTTGGTTAGTTTTTACTCTTATTGTCGCAGTCGTTGATGCGGCATTTTATTTATGGTAGATACGCGTGTATAAAATAGAGGCTCACCGGCAATGTACACCTGAAGTACGACACGGTTATTTTTCCAGTCCGTTTATGACAAAATAAACTCGCGTTTTTTTTAAACTTTATACAGTTTGGCGTATATATTTCGACTGTATGATACGTACACAATGCACGCATAAATATCGTCTCTTCGAATGTCCAATTTTTTTGTACATCACGCATATTATATACTTCACACCCCAAGGAGAGATTTCTTCACTTAATTTGTACAGATCAGTTCAAAACTTGCAGTTCTGCGTATAAATCTTAAAGCAAAAGTTAATAATACACAATGTTTGACCCTGTATAGTGTATACAAATTTTATTAAGTAGTACAATTTATAAATATAATACTATATAGTATTCATCATTTATATGGGTACATAAATAAATTTAAACCGATGTTGTGTTATCCCGCAGCTGCGATTTTCGACATTTTTTAATCACATGTATTGGTAATAATATAGATAACAGGTTTTGGAAGTATACTGAATGTTATGAAGGGTAATGCTAAACATATGGTGTCTACGTGTGCCGCGGATGATTGCAACAAACCCCGGAATTTCAAAGTTCTGTGAATCGCTAAACAACATCAAACTCGTATTGCTCATATTATTATGGTCACTCTTTGGTCTTGTCTTGTGCATAGTCACTCAACTTTTTTACCGTTGCTTCCGCCACCGGGATATACTATTTTATCGTGTCGTCGTATGCGTTCGCCTGCGGCAGTGGCGTGTCGTTTCAGTGTATATTTTCAGGGGCAAACTTCCAAATTCGCCGACACAAGAAGTAAAATTATTTAACTAAAAATGCCTACTCTCGATAATGCTAAACAAACGTATGAGTCCCTCTCAAATGACGCCGCCACGTGCACATCATTGTTCTGGCGAGCAACGATGGAATTAATTTCGTCGGACGTGCTCTTCTCGCATAATATTGCATTCTGTTTTTGTATCGGTGGGCCAATTTTTTTAATTATTCATCAAAACAATCCGTTCTTAAACAATTTTTTTTTTTTTTTTATCACTTGGTTCCGCGTAGTGCATAATTCTTTTAAGTTGTTTTCGTGTGTGTGTGATTTCGTTTTTTACGCCGTTCAAAATCTTTTTTTTCGGTTCTTCATTTTTTCACTTGCACAGTATCTGCTTGCCGTGCTAACCTAACCAACCGCTCATCGAACAGACAAAACTGAAGACAAATCAGGGAGCGGTAAAAACGAGTAAACAATAATTAGATACATTAAATTATTACCGATACGTTATAGTGCGGTCGCGTATAGTTCTCGGTACATTATAACAAATCGTACGTCAACGTCGTGTTGACGAAATAAAATCGTGTGAGCTGTTTAAATAGCGTGTGTTGCGTTTGCGACAGCAATTTAATGTTGTAATCATATTGTGAGACGTACGTATGCGACGGGTGTGAAACGTCAATCGATGATGGGTGTTCAGTTCGGTTTCACCGGAGACGACGACTAACCGCGCGCGTTGACAACCGGCCCTGTCGACGGGATTTTTATAAACCTATTATTATACGCACCTGTCTGTGAGTGTTTCGAATCATTTCTACCGCTCGTATCCGATTTCCAGAGCATATTATATAATGCGTACCTATATATATATATTTGTAATTTATTAAAAATAAAAAAAAACGTGTTCATCCGGACGCGTATGTGTGTGGACGTCAAAACACATACATATAACGCACGATGTGTAACGCCGCACATGCGGCTGCAAACGCGTCGCGCGTAATTCAAAATTTCGTGCTGCTTCGGGTGTATATAAACACGTGTCATTGTTCACTTTCAGTCTGAAGAAAAAAAAGTATTGAAAAAAAACGTTTTTACACTACATCAGTGTTTCTGTACTTTTGGGTTGTATACCGCGATACGCGATATTACAGGTTGGACACCAAACCCGTATACCCACGATCTGACGTGTTTTTTTCTTCGGTCCTCCCGGATCCTCCGCGGCTCCGATTGAGTCGATCGATTTTCTCGCCTCCCTGGCAACAATGTACCCCATACGGTATGGTCGTTACACTATTTTTATACAGCTGCGGTGTATCTTTACGGAATGTGCTGCGGTTATCGATTGAAGTAGATAAAAAAAAAAAAAAGTAAAAACACACACTGCAGACAATATTAATATGTACACACGTCTGGCTCGGTTTTAAAACGACCCTTTTTTTTTTTTTTTTCCTCTTTCAAAACGCGTAATCCGAACCTCCGCAGGGTACGGCAGCCGCGCGCGTGACCTTGTAAAACAATTTGACCGGCTAGACACCCTCGGTGACCGCTATAAATCACTGGCATATTTTCATTTTTTTTTTTGACAGTTTTTTTTTTTTTTTCATCCCCCCAAAACACCACAATCTGTTCGCAATATGTGTTTTTCGACACGAAACTCTCACTGTCGCCGTGCGCAACGTATAAACTGCTTCCTCTGTTTTTCTACAATATAACGTAAAAACGTGCGCGTTACACGGATATTGTTTCGTGAGACCCGGGCGCGGGAAAACGCGAGATTGTTGCCTGCGAACTGCAGGCCGCGCGATTGCCGGTCGGTCGCCGGTAATATTGTCCGTCGTTACATCTGAGATTTTTTTTTTTTTCTCCACCCCTACATGCAGTGGGACAAGCGTGACACACTCCTCTTCTAATCGACGGAGGATATTTTTCCGCTGTATCATATATATATAACGTACATAATTACCGATATAATACGCCGGAATCGCGGAGCGCGTGTTCGTCGATATAGCTGTTGAACAATCTCGACTCTTGTCGCATGATATTGTCGTCTGCAGCTAATATTTTCGCTGTCGGTGTGTATTTGTGTCGGTTCGATGGCGAGAAAGGACATCGTCGGTGGCGCGTGTATACCTACATGTATGTGTTATTTGCCAGAGGGCAGAAATATATACGCGCGCGATGTGTAGAGCGAACGTTAATCTCTTTTCGTCCGGGGACGACCGATTCCCAGCGGACCGACACAACTAGTGGCAAAAGAATATAATAATGAGAATATCTCTCTCCGCGACCCCTCGAAAACTGCAAGCGGCTTATATACGTAATATCACGTTGACGCGCCGTTGCAGCGCACAAAGAACGTCTTTTTCCCGTCGCCGCTGCGGCGATATTATATTATTTTGCTGTTTGCTGTAGTTTTTCCGGCGCAGCCGCATTTATGCCTAACGTTTTTTCTTCATTTTTCGTATCGTTTAATCGAAAAACTGCGCATATTTAGGAGCGCGAATATAGTGGCCGCGCACGGGTCAAAGAAACAAAAATATTTTTTGAAATGAAAAGAATAGACTCGGAAGAGTCCCGCGACCGCGCGATTTTACGCTTTTTTCTCGTTTAGGTGGATTTCTGTAGAAAAAATCTACCTACACGATTCAACGAAACGGGACTTGCGGACGACTTTTTATACTTTCACCGATCCCGTTTAAAATTTCCGCCGCCGAAACGCCGCGTGTATCGTATACAATCCTGGTGTCGCGGATAAAACGGTAGAGCCGATTTCATTCATTTTTTTCTCAAACAAAAAAAAAAAACTACATTTCCAAAGTCGTGCGTATCGTTTTTAAACGTAGAGTTTTTTTTTTTTTGAGAAGTCGAAAATTTTTTCGAGAAATCCCTTGCCGCCGACGGGGTTGGTTTGTTTTTCCAATTGGCCCGCATCAAATTTTCGCACCCCGTGTATATTTAAAATCTGCTATTTATATCACGTCGAAAAACGCGCGGCGATACGTGTAAAGATTTCGAGACGTCGGCCGAGCCTCCCGAGAGTATTCAAAAGACGTTATTGTTTCGTCGGGTTTTAATAACATTTTATTATTAAAATCGGTCGATTTCCGTTGCGTGTACGTATATATATTACGGAGTTGACGGAAAAGGATTTTTAACAAGATCATTAATTCGTGTTTTACGCACGGTTTGAAGAACAGAAGTCGTCGCTGCTGCTGTGTGCTCTCAAACACCTATTCCTATGTATAATGTGTTATGCTGCTGCAGTTAATCCGTATATAATATAATATATGTGCGTACCGCGATATTGTGGAGAAGAAGAAGAGAGAAAAAAAAACGATAGCCGTAGCCAAAGTTGTCATAATTCATATTTTTCAGACGCCACCGCCGGCCGTTGTACGCTTATAATATTTTCTCGTAATTTCTCTTTCTCTTCCGCGCGTCCAGTGGCTCGCCGTGGCCAGACGTTCTTTTTTTTTAAATAATTTTCTGCACAACGCAGGAAATCTTTATTTTCAGTTATTATAATAATGTACAGTGTACACAGACGACCGTGTATTCTCTTCTATTCTTTCCGTCTAATGACGTTTGTTTTTTCTTGGCTCCCGACGTTTTCTGAATGACCGCCTTTGTTTTTCGTCGAGACTGACACACACACAGACCGTACATTATTTATTATACGCGTTCACATGTGTCTTTCTACGTGTACACTTGTGTAGTATTGTACGAACAGTTGATGATCGTTATTCGTGTTATAAATAATTCACCTGCGGACCGAGCGGAATGCGGCGGATTCAAAAGTTATTTTTTGATTTTATTATTATATTTTCGTCGTATAATATTTTGTGATTTTTCGCGCGGTATATTGTTTTTACAACGATGTTTTTTTGTTTTCTTTCTGTGAACAACGGTAGTAAAAATGCTGCGATTTTTTAAGTCAGTGCGTCAGTCCTTGAATGGTCTTTGAAAGAGTCTCAAATTAGAAAAGTATCGCAATCGAGAAACTAAGGAGAAAAACGTGTTTGCGACGATTTAGTTTTTGGCCATAAAATCCAAAATAATGACAAACTTTCTCGTATTATTATTTCGTGCGCAGGTTTCGTTTTTCGAACATTTTCAAGGTGCCTCTATTAGAAATTTGAAATTGTCGAAAAATTTACACCGGAATCGTTTTTTTTTTTTTGTTACGGAATAATATAATATTATAATAAGTACGTACAAGCCGTATATTATTATGACGTACGAAGACAGAATCCCGTCGCCGACAAGTCGCCTTGTACAATATATAGATGTTTGTGCCAACGACATTTGTTTCCGTCGTTCAACAATGCGATGACGCGCGCGTGCTGCAACAGACTGCTCGGTTGTGTGAAACGTTGTGCTCAGAAAAACACGAAACGTCTCAAAAATCCGTGTGTTCAGAATACTGTCGACCGACGAGCCCGCGTGTATTGTGTTGTTAAGTAATATTAATATATTTATGTGTGTGTGTGTGTTTGCCGAGCGTTTCGTAATAAAAGTGTTTTAAACATCGCATTCACATTGTGCATGTATATAATTAGTAGTGTGAACGTGTCAACATAACTTTATACCGCGACGTGAAGTCGAAAGAGTAGTATCGTGACGATCTAAATATTCTAATGGCCGAGAGTGTGTCGAAAAATAAAGATACGAAAATAAACAATACACGCTATGTGCATCCTGTGGAAAACAAAAGGTGTTTAAAACGCGTTTGTGTACGAGTGCGGGTCTACACGCAGGGCCGGATTTACACTTTTCGATGCCCAGGGAAAATCGTTTTTGAGGCCCCAAAAAAATCTTAAAACGCCTAAGCAGCTTCCCCGTCTCGTGCACCGAAGGATGGGCCGCGCAAATCATGTGATTACGAATCGACGTAATTATTTTCGTTGATATCGTGTTTCCGTGTACATTTCTTGAAAGTAAAAACGGTTTAAACCTCCTCCCAAACATCTGCAGCAAGCGCCGTTAAAACCCTCCGCCGAACCTGCACCAGGGCAGGTCACAGAAGCCGGCTTCGTATCCTGCAGGACGCGTCTGGATGCACGACCGCGGGGGGGGAGGATGCTGGTGGTGGTAACCACATGTCCGCGCGCGTGTTATGGTAAATGTCAAACGGCTACCACGTCGTCGTGTATGCTTACTTACTTACTTACCTCTCTATGATAATATCGTGAAAGAATACGGGGTTGCTAGTAGTAGAGAATTATGACAACCGCGTTGTTGCCGCGACCGGGAAAAATATAAGTGCGGATTACGCGTGCCGGACTTGTGCATCATTTTTCTTTTTTTCTGTATTTGGTGTACACATAATGACACGGCCGAGTAGGGTGGGAATTAAGACGAAGACCGGGGGGGGATGAAAGGACGCGCGTGTAATGCGTGTGTTCTTAACGCGGTCGGAAAAGCTTCTAGCAAGTCTTAGCGCGGCACCGTTAAAAGGTTTCCCCGTCGATTTATGGCCTTTGTGCGCGCGGATGACCGCGCGATGTCCAGATGCAGTGAGATTTCGCGTTGCCCGC
>CM029364.1:2981951-3036478 GCA_017140985.1 Hormaphis cornu | reverse complement strand
AAATATCAATCAAGCCGCTCCGCCGCGGGACGAACGCGAGACGCGGCACAAAACAAAATAATATTGCTGGTTGAGACAACGCGAGCAGTGTCTCACTATTTAGAGCATGCGGTGAGGAGGACTGTATGGAGGGGGTACCTTGCGCAAGCAGATGGAAGAGACATGTCTCACGAATATTTTAATCAAGAAATAATAATTTTATATTTATAGACTGACCGTATACACATACTGTCCAAACTTCTTTATCAGTAAATAATTTGTACATTTTGTGATTCAGTCTATATTATTTTGATTTACGAAAAATGTGACTTCGATAACAATGATTTACGTGATATAAAACATGAATAATAAATATTATCATTTATTTTTGAATAATTGAACAGCGCAAACTGTACAATACCTACTGTCTTTGTTGTACGCAGTACGTAACAGTTAGTATTTCTCGTTAGGTCGAATTTGAGTTTTTTTTTTAATTAACTATAGTATTTAATATTGACGAAGTAATCGATCTATTTGCGGAAACAAAAAACAGAAAAATAGAACTAACCTACAAAGCTATATAAATGTATTTTCAATAAATAAATAAAAATGTCTAGCTGCTTATTTTATTTATTAGTTAGTTTTTTTTTAATTTGTCTACCCTGATTCAAAACCCAAGCTTCGCTACTGATATTTATGCGTGTGTAACGTATATAAGTAAATACGACGATAATAACGAAACCGTATTGTAATAACAGATCGCGGGCAGTTGCGGGTCGCGTGCGATCGCTGAAATCGGCGGCGCGTGTTCGGCGGCGGCGGACTCGGTCGTGCAATGACACACTACTAATGCCGCGGCGGCGAGGGGACCGCGAGAAAGCGCTTATAATTACGCACACGGTAATTGTTGTTCGCGTAATCCTCGTGTGCCCAATCCCGATGCCAATCATCCGAAAACGTTTTATTATAATAATACAAAAATACAGAACGCACGCGCGATGATCGGCTAGAACAAATAATACGCGAAAATCTAACATTATTATTATTATTGCGTCATGACGTTTCGTCGCGCGCGCGGGATTATAACAACGTGTACAGCAGCTGCGGCGAGGGATGCCGCACGAGGACGGAAAATGTGCAGAGAATATAAAAGAAAAAAGTAAAAACTACAATATACGACGGAGAATAATAATTAGAACGAGCACGCGCGGTCGGTCTTTCGTTGTTTGCGTTGGGCGTGCGCAGGAAAAAAAAAATACGAGGGCTCCACAGTTTCACTTTGAAGTACATTATTGTCAACAACGATAATACACTCGCGAATCGACGGGGTCGCGTCTCCGAAAACGTTTCGAAAATCTCTCGGGCGTTGTGTTTTTTAATTTTTTTTCCATTCGTATTTTGCAATTTTTTAGCGTTTACAAACAATAAAGTGTATATAATACGCGCGCTCGTCCCGTCTTTGCGGAGTCGTGGTGAATCCGGGATATTTTTGCGAGTTTTGTCGCGAAAAATCGTTGTTACACGATCGTGTAAAAGTAGAAATCGACGAGTATCGTTATATCTGTGAGTGATACTATGGCAGAAGTCGATACGTACATAACTTTCGGAAAAACGAGTTTTGAAATTTATAGAATGGAAAATGCGTTCATTTTTTAGGATTGTAATCTATGGCTTCGCGTGATTTAAAATATTAGGCCGTAATAACGTACCTATAAATATTGGTTTTCAAAAAGTCACACGATATGATAAAGACGTACCATTAGGCACCATGTTTGGCCATCGTGTATTTTTTTTTACAACACGGTATCGTAGCGACGTGTAAAAAATACGTAAATTAACATTTTGTTCGATAAATTATAAAAACGCGATAACACTTGTTTAATCTATAATCAGATTATGGATAGTAACAATCATAAAAACGTAATACATAATGACATAATATCGAGTTTTGCCGTCTCGCGTGTTATTCAAAAAATGATTTAAAAGTTTTGGTCATTGCACACAGATGGAACTACACGAGAGACGTATTATCGTGTTTTGTCAGCTCGAAACATACTACTCGAAACATACTAGATTTATCAACCGTCTACGTGATAGTCCGAAAATTACCGAAAACGGGATATAAACTTCCGCCACGGATCGAAATCGTCGAATTCGGTGGTTATTATATTTACAGTCCCGCTGCTGCAAAAGGCGCGGTCACAGGCGGAGATTCGTTCAATTTATTCATAAAACATACCGTTGGTGTGGTGCCCTCGTTTGTATGTACAAACATGTATATAACGCGTACGGTAGTAATAATAACAAAGGCGAAAATCTTTTGCACCGCCAAGATTTTCGGGTTTCGTGGAAAAGTGAAAAAAAAACGGCACGACAAAAAGAATTATTTAAAAGCGTTTTCTTTTTTTAACCTCGCGCGCGCATTGTATTATGAATAAGTCAACAGAGAAGGTGACGCGGTCGTAAGTGCTCTTTCGCCCGCTGCGACCGCAGCCGTAAACCCACTTTATACGCGCGGCGAAAAAAAGAAAAAATATTATGCAAAACGACCGCGGCACAAAAAAAACGCGCCCCGTGTGTACGATTCGTTAATATATTTTGTTTTGTTAGTTTTTAACAAAAAATTACCGAATCTTCCGTGCGATTTATTATTATGTTTCTCTCTCATTTTCCGTCCGTTTCGCCGTCACAATATTACTACTGTCTCTCGCGTTATATTCTATTCAGCCGATTGAGTATCGACGTAATACGCACGTCGTAGTATATACGAGAGAACATTGTCGTCGTACATAGGGGCGTCGAAAAATTCTAATAAATAATCTAAAAAAAATTGGACGGTTGCCTCCGACGACGACGTCGCTGCAGCCTATACGGGAACACTGCGGTGGTTATATACGACTGTACGTTATTATATTTTAAGTACTGGACCGTTGCCACGGTTTCGCACTTTCGGGGCCATACCTAATCTTTTTGAAATGCCCCGCATATATATATATTATCGTTATGGTGCGGGCGTTCGTGTGCGAGACGTGTGTTTTTTAACTATTGAACACGTGAAATACGAGTATGAAGATTATAGTGTGAGAGCTCGCTCGAATAGGAGAATTTTTGTGTCGATTACCTACGTCCGGGACTCTGGATTCCACGTTTGAAGAAATTTCGGAGGAGAGCCATCCGAACTCTTCTCCTTTCCTCGGGGATATGAGTATATAGGTTTACGTCAACAGGCCAAGGCGTGGGTTTTCGGAGGAACTATAGACGCACGAAATCGCATCGATCGCACCCCGGAAACGTCGGAGATTGTGACGTTCGGCGAGCGTTTCGAAGGGTACACGCCGTCTGTCGGACGTTCCGCAGTTTCAGACGTCAAAATCCCTAACGTTTCTCCTCGAAAATAAAAATTTATTTTCAAACGTTTCAAATATCTCCGCCAGCCGATTATTATCGTACCGTGGTGTTCACGAACGGGTTGAAAACGGACAAAAAAAAGAAAGAAATTCCGCCGACGGTCTCTGTGTAATATTGTTTGGTCGTCTGCACTTCCCGTCGCGACGTGTGCGCGAATGACGCGCGCCACCCAGCAAAGCATCGTGCGCATAATACACGTGTTATAATGATTATGACGAACGCATTTTTTAATTTTTTTTTCTTTCCATTTTTTTTTTAATAATATTTTCGTTCCCGTCTGCGACGAATATATATTAAAAAAAAAAATAATTTCCACCGAATTTCTCGAATAATCGGGCGCCATTCACGGCCGCAGACACGCGAGAAAAATTAGTGCAACGTTGTCGGATCTTCGGCATGAATATGCTAAACCTATACACGCGCGATCTCGTGAACCATACGCGATTGAGTCATATCATGTACAACGCTGCCGTCGTGTAAAACAGAAGAATTCGGCGACGGAAACACGTGTTTTTATTGCAGCGTGGTGCACACCGGAAACCGGAACGGGCATAGTAAAAAAAATTAATTAGCGCGTGTGACGCGGATTTAATTATTATAATTTATATTCATTGCGGGGGTGCGAGTGTTTGCGTCATACGAAACGGATTTTTACAACCTCGTATACTCGGGAATGGTTGAGGAACACGAAAAAAAAAAAAAACGACGTATCGTATATTTGATCTCGACCGTGAGAACCAGCCCTATACAATGGTGTAACGATTTCTGCGCATGCCCCCCGAGGGGGCGGCGGGTATGACTGAACTCAGAACTTCAATCGTAACTATCGATTGACTCGGGTATAGGGTTTTGACTCTCTCTCTGGCAAAGGCTCAATCATAACGACCTAAATGATATCGCAAGACCGTTGTACGCGCGTTAGTGTGATAAATTCGTGAACGCTTTCTTTCAACTTCAAAGCATGAGTATTGCGATCGTTAACTGTGTACCTACACGTCTTGTACTTAAAATCGACGTTTAGTAAATTTAAGCGATAAAAAGGACTTGTCTAATTAGTTTATAGTTGTATGATTTAAGTAAATTAGTCGAGCGAATCAGTCGTGATGTAGTGCTCTATAGACGAAAGATTTCAATGGCGTAAAAACGCATCGCCACACCTGAAAAAAATTACTTCGTACGTGCGGTCAAACCGTTGTAGGTATATTGTATATTGTAGTTCAAAACTTGCTACCGTTGCTTTTATAAGCGATGTACTAGTCTGATTTTAAAGCGTGAAGATTCTTTCTTCGTGTGATACGGTAGGAAGGCTTTTCGTTCCGCGCGTCCCGTAAACATCCGTGATGTACAACAACAATAATATTGTATATTATAATAAGTATCAAAGCATTTTTCGCTCGTCGGCGACATATTTCATTGTTTGTTTTTACGAAAATTTTAAAAAAAAATTCTCGTCGTGCAGGTCAACCACCAGATGAAAGGAATGCCCAGTCTGTCCAATCCCGAGTCGTTGTTTTTCCTGCCGCTGCTCGGCCAACTTCGCGGATTTTCTCAATGCGCCAACCCGGCCGCGCTGCAGGCCGGTCAGCAGCAGCAGACGTCCAACACCACTGCGACGAGCAGCTGTAACGTGAGTGTATTTTATAATAACAATAATCGGGGCTACAATTTTATAGCACTTGAAATCGCATAAATGTGTGCCAAAAATTACGATCGCTATTAATTTAAAATACGGGTAAAAATGCAAAAGTGTTATCTTTAAAAATCGAAAAACAGCGTTAAAATTTGGAAAAATGTACAAAATACAACTTTCAGAATGAGACCTATGAACCGCGTGAAACAGATTTTAAACTTACTCTGATAATTTTTTAGGACTTCATATAAAAAAAAATGCGAACGCTATGATAAATAAATCCAAGCCCCGATAGTAAGTGAAATATCGCCAATTTTTTTTTTGGGTGAAAACGCAAGAATATCTTTAGAAATCAAAAAATGTGTAGTGTAAAATTTTTAAAACTAGTTCTCAGCCGAATCGTGAAACCCGTTTTACACTGCGATTTTTTAAGGACTTCATAAAGAATATGCAAATACTATAAAATCCCAACCCCGATAATAATTATGTGTTTCAAGTGATTCCAAAAAGTTTTGAGTACCTAAGTATAGAACTTCTAGAAATTCTCCTGTTAACCTACTAGACAACTGAGCTCACTCAGAATCGTTTTTTCGACGACCCATCATCGCTTTCGGATATTAAACAATACGTTTAAACCACAATTACTATTAAAAACCGGTCATCCGCCCAAAGCGTTCTCGCCACTCCGTCAAACTAGTAGGTACCCACCACGACCTATTGTGGTCCCTCGTGTTGTTTTCTTAATTTTATCATCCACACATCGTTATTTGACACGACGTTGTTTTTGTCGTTGCTGCAGACCGTGCCCACTTCGGGTTGGCTGAACAACGGCAGGCCGCCGTCCACGTCGTCGGCCAGCCAGTGTCCCGTGCAACAGGAACGGCAGCAGCAGCGACACTCGCCGCCGCCGCCGTCCCAACAAACGCAGCAGCCGCGACACCAACAGTCGCCCGCCGACCCGGACGCCCCGCTGAACTTGACCAAACGCAAGTCGCCCACGCCGCAACCGCCGGCGAATACGCCGCAACACCAGCAGCAGCAGCATCATCACAATCAACAGCAACACGGCCATCACAATCAACAGCAACAACACCCCCATCACAATCACAATCAACAGCAGCAACAGACCAACAACATGCAGATGCAGTTCGCGTCGAGGGGGGCCGCGGGCGGCGGCGCCGGATGGAACGCGTCGTCGTCGTCGTCGCCGCCGGCCACCACGCCGGCCACGGCCAACAGGCGATCCGGCTCTGGCCAGGGACTGGTCAGCCCGCCAGCCGCGGCCACGCCGAAACTGTTGCCGCCGCCCATACCGGTGGTGCCCAGGGGTTTCATGCCGTACGCCGGCATACCGCAGCAACAGCACCACAACTCGTCCGCCGGTAAGCGCAGCGGCTGCACACTTAGGGATTTTCCGCCATCGGGCGACGAAAAAATAATTTCTATAATGTTTTTTAATATGATATTTTGATTCCGCGCCGATATAAAAAAAAAAAAACGTCACAAAATTAATATTTGTATATTTGTACATGTTATTGGAATAATTCCTAATATCCGCCTAAAACATCAAATACCCCATATGTGCCAATAACGTTGTACTGTTTTCTATTAATTGTTTAAAATTATTTTTATGAAAACCAGATAAGTAAAGAAAATTGTATTTCTGCAATACGGTGTTTAATAACGATCTTTCGAATCTACAAAAAAATATGAATCACAACCGCCACGAGAAGCAATACGCAAAATCACAAAATAAATTTTGTTGTTCAGTGTACTTTAAGCGCTATATATGTACGTATATGTATTATCCATCACAAATTTACAAAAAATGTTTTTCCAACAAAATCTTTACGGTCTACACTATATATTATATCATTACCTTATCGTAATATTATATAGCTGCAGACACACGAGTTTTAAAAAACAGTATTTATCTTTCTGAACCGACAAACACTCGCAAAAATGTCTACCGCATAACAATATTATAATGGTTATTTTCGTTTGAGCGCGTTAAAAATTACTTTAATCGAAGACCAATGAACCGTTAATGACTTATTATTCGCTTTATCAGCTTTATACACCTCCTCTATAGTAACAGTATGCTCGGTTCAACACGATAATTATTATTTTCTCGAGTTATTAACGCGAACGTTCTGTTGTTTAAAAATTATACATTAAAATACCTACACGTCCGAAACGCGGGCGAATATTCAATTTCGAACCGATTTTTCGCGGGGCTTGAAACAAATTGTCGGATTTGGGGATGCAAAATTCGAGTATATATATATGTATAATTTGAGAAACTGCTTGCCGAGAGACGAGTAGACTGTAGAAAAAATCGTGTATACGCCTCATAACATACGAGTAGGTACATAGCTTCATAGCGACTTCCAGTGAAATAAAATTTGTGATATTAATTAACGCCCTGTACGTAATTTAAATAACCTGTATACATTTCAAACACGAATAATTTCTGTATTTGCGTCCGTGTAACATCGATTCTTTTGCTATATTATTATAAAACATTTACGATTTGTCGCGGTTCGTGTTCGAGATTTCCAAAAAATGTCTTCTGACCATCAGCGGTGGGTGTCAAGACTATATAAATTTGTCGAAGTTTAAAAACTATCATGTTGTAGCTCATTGTTCGAGCAAAACGAAATTAATAATATCGGTAATCTTAACTCGCAGTTGTGTATTATATTATATACTTAAATAATGGAAAAATAACATAAAAATCTAAACACTTGTGTTTAAAATGCTGCACTTTGAGCCTTTTCGCGCTATAATATATTATCTGATCTGAACGGTCGGGGTCGGTTTAATTGAAAAAAAAAATACCTCGCAGTGTCAAAATGACGTACTTACCGATACTATAATATTATTGTGTGTTCAAAAGAATAAAATTGATGTAGATACCAAAGTTCGTGGTTATAATAAAAATTTTATTTTTTTTTTTATGTATACTCTGCACGTAAAATAATACGCAATAATATCGCACGTTATTCTTTTTTCCCCGCTAATTTTTGCGATATTATTTTGCGTTTCGCAGGCGGAAAATTGAATTTGTCGCCCGGTGGAAAGGACGGAGACAAGATGCAGTCGCCGTACTCTGCGCTCCAACTGTATCCGTCGCATCAGCCTCAGGTGCACAGGGACGAACATTCCGAAAACATGGATCTGTGTATGTGATAAAATTGAAAACAACTTTTTCAACACCGGCCAATTGTATGCCCGTGTGCTAATAAGTAAAACTGTTGTGTTTTGTCTGTTACAGCTTGGGGACCCAACGACACGAACTTCAAACTCACCGAGGACACCAGTGACAGAGGTGAGCGCGGCAAACAAGTAGAACAATATTTAAGGGGGAATATCCCGTCATTTTTTTTTGGTTAAATGGTTTTGTGGAGTATACCTAGCCATGGTAATTAATACTAGGCTTACACGACGAATCACGTCGTTTATTTTTTAGTCAGTTAATACTGCAGTTTAGAAATTTCAAGTTCTTTTATACTAGTTTAAATTTTGTAGTTAGAAGTCTGTAACAGGCCAACAAGGCCAAGACGGCTACGGTTGCTAATTATAATTACCTATACAATAGCTGGGTTAAAATATTTAATTTTTTTTTTTTTTTTACCATGATGTGCAGGCCGAATGATACGACAGCAAAAGAAAGACGGCGAACACATAAAAAGACCAATGAACGCGTTCATGGTTTGGGCCAAAGACGAGAGACGAAAAATTCTGAAAGCTTGTCCCGACATGCACAATTCGAATATTTCAAAAATACTAGGTAAGTGTAACATTTTACGTTGATAAACTTATGAACAACACTGCAGGTCGCGCGATTTCTCTATATTGGTCATTCGAGTATAATTTTCGGCGTATCGATTAATAAAAATTGTGTTTTTACGTTTCGCCGGACATAATTACAAAAATACTCGTTGGATGTTCTCATAGTTTTGTCCGACGGGGATTTGATGATAATTTTTATGACTTTAATCATTTCTGGCAGAACCTTTTAATCTTGGAGAATTTAACTGTGTTATTTTCACGTTGATATCGTTTTCAATTCTGTTTTTATCTGGGATTAGTCGGGTGTTACATAGGTTGTACACGTATAGTTATTTGAGTATTTTTAATACTTTAATGACCTATCGGGAATTATATCCTGGCTACGCCACTGCAGGCTTTGTAAAGTTTTTAATTTTGTCTTTTACCCAAGGCTTGGCACCAGAATTATTTATTCAAGGTTTGCGTTCGGGTGTTCATAACCATATTATAATCATTGGGGCAGTGGCGTAACTACCGGTGTTCAGTGGGTTCCACGGAACACGGGCCCCGCGGCTGTGGGGGCCCATTGAAGGGCTTTTTTGCTTTGAGCAATTGATAGGGGGGCCCATTTTGTGCACTCGAACACACTAAAATCAGAAGTAGTTACGCCCCTGCATTGGGGTGTTTAGTGTAACGTTGTTGTTTTCTATGGGTAGTGGAGCCAAGCGAGAGCTCATCCTAAACTGCAAGTATCAATATTCCCTATACCGTGTATATTAAATAGTGTAATATATTTCGTAGCAAACGTATAATTGTTATAATGTTATATCAAAAAAAAAAAAAAAAAAGGTAGTAAATTTTTACGTGTTATTTTTACATTTTTTCGTTATTTTTACTAAAAATAAATTAACGGTGTAGATAGAATTTGACGCAAAGAATACTTAACGTATCGCGTGTAAGTATTTAATAAATTGAATATTTGGGTTTCGGGTTTATAATATATGGACGTTTGGTAAAAAAGTCATATTAGGGGTTTCGGGGTGTCTCGCCTGCGTTTCACCGCGTCTTTATCGTTTTTAATTTTTTCACGGTTTCGTTTCTCGTCCCCGCAGGCGCCCGGTGGAAGGCGATGACGAACGCGGACAAGCAGCCGTACTACGAGGAACAGTCGAGGCTGTCCAAGCTGCACATGGAGAAGCACCCGGACTACCGGTACCGGCCGCGGCCGAAGCGCACGTGCATCGTGGACGGCAAGAAGATGCGGATATCCGAGTACAAGACCCTGATGCGGCAGCGGCGCAACGAGATGCGGCAGCTCTGGTACAGGGGCGAGGGCGCGGGTCCTTCCGGCGCGGGGCCGGACGGCGCGGGAACCAGTTTCGGGTTCCCGACCGACGGGTCCATGTCGCCGGACATGATGTTCTCGCCGGTCAACTCGCCGTCGTTCGTCGGCGGCGACAGCCCCGACGAGGACTAGAAAAACACGACCCTGCATTCTATGTAGTGCTGCTACCCTCCTGACGCTCGACGACGTTCGCTCGCGATCGTTACAATACTATTATTATATAATTTGTATTTTAGTGTTTTTTTTTTTTTTTCAGCTGTTAATTATTACGATTTTTTTATAACGTTCCCCTTCGACGACCACCCCCCCCGCGTGTTGTGCAAATGTAAAATCTACACGCGATATTATTATTGTTGCAGTGATTTTCCAGTTATATTTCTGTGATTTACTTCATCCAAAATTATCAGTGTATTTTTGAAAACTCGCGTCAGTTAGTTTGGTATAATTAATCTTATTATTATCTAAGTAATATCAGACGTACACCGCCGAATCATTAAACGTGTAGTAATCGAACGCAAAACTACTACGATTTGCGGTAGAAAAAATTTGATAAAAAAAAAAAAAATCAACACATTCGGCGGAACGGTCAAGGACGCGTTGTTTTGGCATACTCGATTTGCGAACATTATTTTTGTTACGACTGCGGTGTGTACATATAATAATAATCATTTAAAAAAAAAAAAAAAAACGTTTTCTGGTTTTCTCGTATTATTATGTGTAAGTAGGTAAATATCGCGGATATCAATGCGTTTATTTTCCGCCGTTTGATCCCCGGATCGGCAGCCAAATAGAAATAAAAAACCACAATTTTTTTATAATTGTTACACTTCCGGCCCACACCCGTGTTTACGTGTAATTTAACGTTTTTTTGTCGTTTTCCCTACGTGATAATGAATTGCGCGGTAGTCATTGTCGAAATGGAGGACGGTGTGGTAGGTAGGTAGGTACTTATTTCGACGCTTAGCTCCCAGTATATAGTTTGCTCCTTTTAAAAACCAAACTACACGATATTAACGGATTGGCTATTTTTTCTCGATATTTACTTAATATTTCGACGTTGTATAGACAACTCGCCGAGTTTTACTTATTTTTTTGTTTTTATGAAAATTATTCTACACCGTTTTTATAACGCGCAAAAACGTGCCCGTAACTACTGAAGTGAAAAAACAAAAATGCTACACATTATTGTTGTGTTTGCGTTGATTATTATACGTATACCGACGAACGAACAGCATAATATAGGCGCTGTCAAAACATTTCGAGGAAGTGGCCAAAAGTCAAGAAAATACAAATTTTCGGAGATCATCCCCTAGCACTGTTTCCAAGTATTTTTTAACCTACGAATGTATGTGCGTACACGAGAAACTTTTGAATTTTAAAGCATCCACCCCATTCGGTTTTAGCCACTTCTCGACCGCCGCTGCCGCTGTATTATTGTATTATTTTGTAATAATCGCGCGGCGTGTTTTTTGACGCCTTTCGACGACGCGACGTTCGATAATATTACTGCCGTGTACGACACTTTGCGGGCAGGTTTTTTAACGTTTTTTTTTTTTTTTATGTAAAAACAAAATTTTTTTTCTCTCGAAATGCTTTTCGATATTTATACGACAAACAATATCGTCTCGTCTTATGTAATAATATTCAAGACTGCTGCTGCAAATCGATCCGGTCGTTGGGTATTTTGTACATAATTATTATTATTAAACGTACGCGTGTATTTTAGTCGTACAAACGCCCCTTGTCGGCTTCGATGATCTCTGTTTTATCCATTATATATTTTTATTTTGAGTTTTTGTAAAAATCGATTATTATTATTTTATCAGGTGTATATATTGTACATACGTATTTTTTAACATTTTAGCGTTATTTTGTAAATAATGTTTTCACTTTACATTATTTATGTGTATGTATAGATTTAACGGTTGTAATGTCGGATAATTATTTGTAATGTGTTTTATAAACGGTAACCGACGCGCGCGCGGAACAGTATAATTATATTGTACAAACATCATATTGTTGTTTTTGGTAACAATTAAGATCCTCGACGTGTGTATCATTTGTAATAGTGTAAAAATCATTATTACAATTTATGTTGTATCTAGTAGATAAGTAGATAATGACGTTAAATACGATTTAGGCATATTATATCAAATTCTATTTTGCCATTTTCCTTTCCCTCCTCCCCCGTCCTCGTGTTCGCATACTTTATTCGGGTCCGACGGAATCGTGTACCTGTAATAATAATTATTATTATAGAAAAAGTTGTTTTTTTACGCTTTATGATTTTTATTCCAGCGCGACAGATGACGTATTTATTTCGTTTTTTTTTTTAATGTACTCCTCGTTTGATTTATATATATTTATACATATTATATTATAAACTACTACAGTATTACGATAGGTTAAATGTGAAATTGTAACATAATATTTGAACGGCTGAGAGAACATGTGGAGAATATTGTTTTGATGTATAACGACAAAAAAAAAGTCTGTTTTAATATTATTACGATATTGTTTTTGAGTGTAAATATATATTATTATGTGTAAGTTTTACATTTTCTTTTTTTTTTTTTTCTCACCGACACTTGACATAGATACGGCCGATATATTGTTGTTGTGTACACGATATTAAAATAAAAAGCGTAAAAAACGTATCGAATTAAGAGGGAATATCCGAAAGAGTCACTATCGAATTACGCCGCCAGAGCGCGTTCTGTAATGTGTACAGCAGCGTGGGCCATCTTCGCGAAGAGTTGCTCCTCAAACGTAACAATAATTAACTAATTTTTACTAATTTTTGATTAACTGATTTATTGAGTTTTTTTTTTGGAATTTTGATTATTAAAAAAAATATTTAATTTTCAACAACGAGGTCAGTCAATTTCGAACCCAAATAGCTTAAAAAAAAAATATGTTTTTAAAAATTGACCAACGGCAGTATATCGAGCAATATCGCGTATAGATCGTACCATTTAAAACGTTAAACTAAAAAACTTAAAGCAAGAAGAACTTAAAATGCAAAACTTTTGTGTAATCGACTAAAAAATAAATAAAAATTTTCCATATTGACCGACCCATTTGAGCTAAAAAAAAAAAAATATTTATATATTTTATAAAATATAAATAAAAGCGTGATATTCCCCCTTAATAGTTGATGTCCTCGTATGCTCATTACGGTCGGGACCTGATAAGTTATTTCTTTATTTGTTTTAGACAGCTGTCATCGATTTTTGTGAATACCTGTTATTATATTCATACACTTGACCACTGGTGTATGAAAAGTATTTAATAATCCTGCGTGTGTGGAATACTATTATAATTATTATTATTATAGCATTTGTGTGTAGAGTTATATTTGTATCATTATCTGTTTCATCAAATATTGTGTCTCAATAATGTCTTATCGTATAAACATATAGTATTCAATAATCTAAAAAATACAAAAACATTATAATATTTTTTGTAATTTTGATCATTTTCAAAGTTTATTTATTTTTATACGGTATTAAACAATTTTCGGTTGTTACATATTATCAGTTGTTGTCGCCTTGACAACTTATTTTTGATGGTAACAATTACACTTGTTTACGGTTGAAAAAAAAAACTCTGTAAACCGATGGTCAGAAAAAAAATTGCTTTATTTCATAGTTTTTATACAATAATGACTAATTTTTGTATAGTAAAAATATGTATTTGTAATATTAATAATGAAAGAATAGCTTTGAGCGTGTAGTATATAATGTACACAAGACCACAAGAGAAAAAGAAAACATTATTTACGTTCCATTGCCTAGATAATAGTTATAATAATAATTAACATAATATTAACTTAATAGCCAATAACAAAATAATATTTTTCACTGTACATTGGGGACATATACAAAAAATTAATGAGCGTATTAATATAGGCTTACAATAAAGACAATCATTGGAAGATAGATCACAGATAAGATAATAGGTGAAATACATTTTTAAACTGTACGTAATCATAAAATAAAAAAAAAAAAAAAAATGCTTACAATATTTACCGCTATTGTTGCAGTTGAGAAAATTGATAATCTCTAGTGAACCAACTTTTCATTTAAAACAACAACTAAATAATCTAACTCGGTTACAATGTGATTTGTAATGAAAACTATCAATAAGTCTCTTTGATTCATATGTGGCTACAATTCCAACAGGATTACATGAAAACGTACGTTACGTCAAAATAATTAGGTAAACATCAACACTAAGTGTAATCGGTACTTTATAATTAATTAAAAATAAAAATTCTTGTCTAAATAAATTTCCATTGAAGACTAGTAATGTTGTTTAATTATCAGACGATACAATTTCAAGGGAAATATTTTTAATTAAAATTATAACAGGTGTAACAGGATAAGTTTATGATAATAGTATAGAAAAAATATAATACTTACCAAATAAAAGCAATAAATGAAACAAAAAGTAAAAAGAATTTAAATGATCAACTGGACTTCTCAGAAAAAAAAAACCAGTAGGTAGAAACTTATTGATGACAACTCATTAAACAATTGAACTTGAGTTATCAAAATTCTCAACAAATGTAACAATGCTAAATTACAATTTGTATAACGATATACATAGATAAATGCATCACTTTTCTCTGGCTTCAAAAACTTGTCCAGGGGCAAAATATATAGAATAGTACTATACAAACAAATCATAACTACTACCGTCGAAACATACAAGACAGTCAAATAAATTAAAATTAACATAATTTCGGTTAGAAACAAATGTTAGAGTACAAAAGATAATTTACACCTGAATTTGTTCGCTAAAAAATGAGTTCTCTATTATGGCTTAGTGTATAATATTTTTGGTACAAAACATTCATTCAATGCACATACCTTAGATAAAATTAAAAATGGGTAGTAAATTTATTCAAACAAGATAAATATTAATTTTGTTTTTACATCACAGCACTTACTCGTTGTTCACAAAAAAAAAAAAAAAAAAATTACTTGTAATGTACATATGTACACGAATAAAAAAATAATTTATAGGCTTAAAAATAAAAGAGTTGGAAACATTTGACTAAAAATATGATCCTTATTTTGTTTCTAGTTAAGGTCAAGGTCACTCAATTATTAGGAAACTCAATGTTGATTTGAGTTATAAGGGCTATAAAAATGTAACATGAAACAAAAGCAGCTAAACATATTATGCTGGACATATAAATAAAAAAAATATATATTTCTTAAAATAAACACAACTAACAAGTTATTATACACATATTATAAAATTAAGATGATTTATTTTAAATCTTGGTCATGGTAAATAAATTATCAAACTAATGGAATAGTTTCTTTCTTAAAATAAGACCTATTCACTTTTTATACGCATGTACAAGTATTCAAGGAAAAGCTATAATATTGTGTAATATTATACTAATAATAAAAATAAACAAGATTTTTAGGAAGTCTGCAACTGATATATCAGATCAATTCACTCGTTTTAATTAAAAAATAATAATAAAGTTCGGTCATAAACTGAATAACCAAAATTTTAAAGAAGTATCAACAAAAAATAGAAGTATAAAAACACCCACAACTCTGATCTGAGTAACAGTCTTTACGTTGGAAACGTTTTCTATTTTACAATACTACTAAAATAAATTTTTTTTAAAAAATTAAAAAAAACCTATACAATAATTAAAATTAATAATAAAATAACAATAACATAGCACCAACTAACCAACGTACAAAGGGAAAAATAAACTACAAAGTAACAAGTTATACAAAAGTAAACAGCCTTTGGGACAACTTAAGTATTTTATCAAGTCTTAAACAATAAAATATAAACGCACAACTGTGAGACATAATGATAAAAATGAATATGCATACACATCACTCAAAGTTCAAACCATGATTGGGTCCTCATCGCTATCCACCGTATTGTGTGAACGTTTTGCTTTTTTTGTAGCATTTTTCAGTTTGCCTTTGCGACTACCAAGTGAACCTAAAAGTAAATATTGCATTAAGTACAAGGCCATGAATAATAAGCAGAAAATTAAAACATAGTACTAGACATGGATTCTAGTTTACATGATCATTGTAATCAATAAATTATTTTTTATTTCACTATCTATATAATATAACGTTAGTATGATCATAAGCACAACTAAGAAAGAACAGAGTGTCTAAAATGTTTCTATTAAAACATATAAAAGTAAATGTAACAAATTTTTGGCATAAGTCTCCAAATATTTTACTCAAGTTGTGCCAATAATATTACGGTGTCAAGCAGCTTACAGTATTGTGTATAAGTCAATTAAAATTTTTTTTTTGAAAATATAAATAAATTATAAATAAACTATTAAGCTGTAACCCTCCAAACTAAATTATACATATATTAATGTTAAAAAAAAAATACATCGTTCCATGGTTAAATCGTAATTTGTATAAATCTTTTAAAAAAAATCAATCCTTGTAGGTTTATACTTTAAGACTAAGAATTTAAATATTTGACAAAGAAAAACAAGAATTTTTTTATAGTTTTATTTTGTACTTCAGAATTCATCATAAAAGATGTTTGATAAATTTTAAATTTGTTGAATATTTATTATTTGTATAAAAAATGTACGACTCTTTTATTAATTACAGAATTAGCTGAAAATAGTAAAACAAAAACTTACTGGCATCAACATCATCTAAACTCCCATCGTCAGTTGACAGTAGATCATCATCTGAGTTTGTACGTCGTAAATTTGGCAAGTTAAATGTCAAAAAGTCTTTTTCTTTCTCAATTTCTTGTATTTGTCCAACCAATATTTTTTCTTCTTCGTCCATTTTAGAAGGGCCTTCAGTTGGCGCGTAAACCTAAATCATACATTAATTTAATTACAATACACAAACCAAATCTTATTTTTCACAGTGTACCTTTGATGTACGCAAAGATGATAACCGATTTGAGGCTGTGTGTTGAGCAGTATCTAATGTATCAATATCAGCTAACGTTGATTTGATCTTATCCATTTGATGGCTTATGATGGAACTAATACAAAGGGTCTGTTGTTCAATATCCCTGAGAGATTCTTGGGCAGGAACCAATTTATTAGTTCTGAGCACACAGGGCGCAAACACAATTGCCAGTGAACTAGCATTCATACGGTTTACGTTTTCATGCAAAGCGACTCTGTAAATATTTAATAGAGTTAAAATAAAACTAGTTACTAGTCATGTTGATTCAAATACCTAGCAAGATGAAAAACAAGTCTCTCCATCAAATCATAATTGACTTTTGGTAATTTTTTCAAAATATTAAACAATGTTGAGACACGATCCTCCGAGAGACTTGCAGCACGTATAAAATCATCATAACAGTCAAATGTAAGTAATGGTTCAGGCATGTCACGCAAAAAGGACTTTAATACACTGGCTAGTACATGAACCTGTAGGAAAAAAATTAAAATATAATTTATGTTTTATTCTTGGAGAACACTAATGCACTTATTTCTAAAAATTAATATTCAATGAAAACTAGCATACTTGATATTTTCCAAGTTCAATTTCGTTCACATTATTGGTGTCAATAAGTTCTTTAAGTTCGTTCACACGTGTTGTAAGCTAAAAGAAACAAAACACAATCATGTCATTATATATTTGTAATATTAGTTCATAAATAAATTATTTTAAAATGTAACATGTTTAAAGAAACTTACACCAGGTTTACGGTAAATGCCTTCAGTGTACATTCCATGAATTTCAATAAAAGTTATTAGACCTTCAACAACTGCTGGTACTTTACCCATAATCAGATCTAATTCACATAAAGGTCGTCCAAACACTTTTCCTTTTGCAACACAAATGGCTTTAGACTGCATGTTGCCAGCAGAGTTCATGTCTTTTACACATTCTTTGTTTGCACGTTGATAACATTTTTTATGGCACGTCAGCTTACAATCTACAAAAATAAAAATTATAGTAAAAACTATACTTGACAAATTGACATTTTAAACCAAGTTACACTCACTTCGACACACTAAACTCCTTTCAATTGGCCACAAAAAGAACGAAGTGCACACTTCACAAGCTGTAGGAATATTAATCATACTCATTTGTAACACGTGACCACCATGGTTTATATGGTCATCAGACTTTGGTTTTTTTTCTTTTTTACGTTTTGTTTTACTAGGTTTTTCAGTGTCAAGCCGATTCTGATTCATAAACTCGTTCATAAAACCACGGAACGCATTGACACAAAGAGTGACTGGAAAATCATTCTGAATATTTTCTTTGCCACATACAGTTTCAATAACCTGAAAAATTGTTCAACAATCAACATAAATTAACAGATGCCACAAATTATTTATAATAATGAATATGTTACATGTAAGAAGTTGGCAATCAGATCTTTATATTTGATATTGAGTACTTGGCCATTTCCCTGTTTATTAGCAATGCTGTATGTGGCTAAAAGATTTTCCTTAAATTCGCGCAAAGCTTGTTTAAATATTCTATCTACTAGAGACGGTTTTTTAACTTCTTCACGTTCAATTTTGTACAGCTAAAAAAAACAAAAATAATATGTATGTAAATTACATAATTGATATTTATTTGAATAACTGGAAATATTATTTTCATAAAAGTACAAGAAAACAAAAATTAAATAAGTATTTTTTTTATCAAAAGCATTTATTTACTAAATGTTTTATTGTATTATAAATATACTATAGCTGTCCCGACACGCGTTGCCCGGGATTTAGTTAGTCAAAGCTCAGTAAATTAATTCCAAATTGAATTTAAAAAATTAGTACACCAAGTTACACAAAACTAGAAACCCTGTTTCACCACCTTAAAGGAAGAATTTTAAAAAAGCTTTTGGGGTTAAATTTTGAAAAACCCTTTTTTGGTGCTCGTCTTTGTTGTATAAGAAACCTCTGTGTGCGCATAATTTCAAGTCTCTAGACACAGTGGTTTGGGCTGTGCATTGATCGATATATCAATACTTGAACCTTTTTAATCCCTTTAGGGGTTGAATTTTGAAAAATAGTTTTTAGTGGTTTGAACACCTTATATAAGGAACTTTTGTGCTAAATTTCAAGTCTCTAGATCCAACGGTATGCGCTGTGCATTGATACATCGATGTATAATATGTAGAACCCCATTTTCACCCCCTTAGAGGTCGAATTTAGATAAATTCTAATCTATACTAATATTATAAAGCAGAAGAGTTTGTTTGCTTGAACGCGCCAATCTCAGGAACTACTGGTCTGATTTGAACAATTCTGTTAGATAGTGAACACGATAGTTAAATGTTGGAACAAATCAAATCAATTAAGTACACGTGAAATAAAAATATCTGGTGGCTTTCTAAAAAAGAATTGGTCCTGAAACCATTTCACAATATCTATGTACTTTGACCGTCTACCACCGGTATCTATTGTTTGTTGCAATCGCGGGTCCCGATTACCTGCGACTGGTTTTATTACCACCAGTTATTATTAAATTATATTAAATTAGATTGTTATTATTAAATTGTGAATTCCACGTACTATTAGCACTATCAATACACCGATAAACAGCAATTAACAGTCGGGGAAAAAAAATACATATACAGCTATATAAAATGTATACGAGCTTTTAAAAAACCCCCTTTTACCCCCTTAAGAGTTTGAATTTTAAAAAATCCTTTCTTAGAGCGCCCCTACATTGCTTGAGGGATCTCAGCACAAAATTTCAAGTCTCTAGACCCAGCGGTTTGCTCTGGGCGTTGATGAGTGAATAGGGGCCTAATTCGCAAATCACTTAACTCCATATTGACTTTTTCAAGAAAGACGAAAAACATCTCATTAATTTTAAAAAAATATTTAAAACTTATAATGAGTACCTAATTCGTTTATAATGTTTAAGTGAATTTCTCATTAGAAATTTTAATGTTTAACTTCAATTAAACATTTACAAGAGGAGTTAAGTTAGTTTCTTCTCAAGTAAAAAAGTTTTTTTGGAGTTATGACTTTTTCCATTTGGTTTAGTTTTTGCAACAGTATACAATACGCAAAAAAAAAATATAATTAAATAACACATCATAGTTATTACAAAGTAAAATTTTAGATTACAATAACAAAATTAAAATAAAATAAAAACAAAAACAAGTTAACACAAAATGTATGTGTATGTAATGTGTAAATTTTACATTATCACAAGTGATGGAGATAAGACAATTTCTCTTTATTATCCACTTGGTTGGAGTTGGGCTAATTTCGTTTGATTTTTAACAGCTGTTTCGTGGACAAATAAATTATCGGATTAAAATGGAGATGATTTTAAACAATGTTTTTAAATTTTCTTAAAATTAAAATGTTATAATCCCAAAAACGCATTTTTGGAGTTAAGTGATTTGCAAATTAGGCCGACGATATAGATTGCTATGACCAATTGGTCATTTTACAACATTTACTTTAATCACACCATACACATCTGTACTATACAAATAATTCAAAACAAATGTTGATTTACCTACAAGTTACAACTAAATAGTATAAAAAAAACTATTTCACAGATCATTTTCATAAATATTTTGTAAAATATTGCAAACAAACATCTCAAAAGGAGAAAAACTCATATGACAATATTTTCTAAAAAAGCTAAATAAAAAAAAATTATACAAGCTTTAAAATTTAACCATACAAATTTTAACACCGTAGAATATACTAAGAAAATAATTCAAAATATAACATGTATTTATAGTCATTAGTTCTAAATTAAAATGTGCTTAAAGCCAATTTTATCATGTAATAAAAATTAAGATTCTAAATAGAACATTCTGATCTAACATTTTTGACTGTAAAAATTAAATAAAAACCTACTTCAAAATTACATTACCCATACAAAATATTTAAGAATCATACACCATGCTGCAATGTACACCTAATGTTAATTTTATTTTAATATAAACGTTTGCAGTACCAACATCATTTAAAATATCCAAGTACAAATTTTTGTATTCAATACAAAGTGCAAGAGACAGCCAATAAAAATAGTATACACATACAAAATTCATAAGCATTTTCTTTTTTTTTATTATTGACAAATGCAATCGATCAAACTAATCTACTGAATAATTAAATAATAACCTATAAACCAAACTTTAAACCCACTTTTAAGTTACAGAATTTCATTGTTATTATTTTTTTAAAGCCAGATGTTACATACAAAGTGCAATGACAAAAATCAATAGTAATGAGTGAGAAAAAATAATAATAATTGTTGTATTATGATTAATTAAAAGATGGCTGTAAATTACTGAAATTTGAGATTATTGGTCGAATAGTTAAACCGAATGTAACAACAACAGCTCAAACACGCCTAACCAAAATTCAAAACTGTCCAATAATAAAAAAAAATATAAATTTTTTTAAATCTGACTGGCTACCTATTATTATTTATTTCTGATACAAAAATTCAAAGAAATTTTATATCTCGTGATCAATATCACTTTTTTCAATACTTTATAAAATTCATACAAAATTAAACAGAAAATACAATATTACACACATTTTCATATTTTTTGAGTTGTAAACATACTGTGAACTTACCAGAACGATATAAAATTTATGACACTTATTTTTAAATAAATTAGGTATTGTTAATTTACAAAAAACAAAAGTCCGAAAAATTCTAAAGTTAAATCTCTAGATTGGGTCTAGACTTGATATCTTCATAGATTATTATAATATATGTAATAACTAATAAGTATTAAATAAATAAAATATTTATTTTAAACTTCACTAACAGTTAGTAATTAATCACTTAAGACTTTTATTTTAACTTTTCTAACAGTAACAACTTAAGATCTCAGGTTAAAATGTTTTTACTTTAAATAATTAAAATGTCAATAATTCTATTTTAAATACGCCAAACCAGATTTATATTTGAAGGAGGATACCAGCAATTGGATAAACAAATAACTAAAAAATCTAGGTTTTGAATCAAGTTTATATTTATCATTCTAAATGACAAACAAATTACGGACATTATGGACGACCCTAACCAATCAGATTATTATTATTGTAAAATTAGGCATTGTTTCAAACCCAAACACGAAATCCTTCAGTTAAAATATATATATATATATGCATAATTATTTTAGTAGTTTCATAAGGGTTAAAACCCGACGTTTGAACTCGATCGAACATTAAACCTTTAAATTATTTACGAGGATTGGCAGGAATATATGAATAAAAATCAATAACCCAAGAAACACGCAACTCAAACCTCTGAGTATTTTATAAGTGCTATAATTATACTATATACAATATACCTATATAATATAATATTATATTGTACTCTAATGGAAACTTTTTTCATTAGGTCAACTTGAATTGCTCAACAATAACATACACAGTAAAAGTTTAACTTATAGAACGTATAAAATAAACTGGTCTTTGGCCTAATGGTCGTAATACATTATGTCTTCAAAAATGCGCAAAAAATAAAAATAATTTTCTACAAAAAATTTTGTAATAAAAAAAAAACTATTGGATACCCAATTAAACATTACCAAAAATAAGTACTTTAAATGGACAGGGTAGTAAACAAATTAAGTCAAATCTTACTTTTAGGAGAGTAAATAAAAAAAAAGCACCGGGATCAGTCTAGTTCGCGTAGGTAGTTTGACGGGGTAGCG
This sequence comes from Hormaphis cornu, assembly GCA_017140985.1. Lineage (NCBI taxonomy): Eukaryota > Metazoa > Arthropoda > Insecta > Hemiptera > Hormaphididae > Hormaphis > Hormaphis cornu. Next base: position 3,013,688 of record CM029364.1, on the reverse strand, counting down.
ACTACGCTTTGGGTGGGTCACTAGTTTAGAAATTGTAATTTAAACGCATGATTTAGTTTCTGAAAGCAACGATAAACCATTGCCTTTGAAAATACGATTCTGAGCGAGCTTAGTTGTCTAGTATACGTCATAGTAAAAACAAATTTAACGTGAAAAACTTTTATCGAATCTATTTTTCCTATTTTGGTATTGTGTAAAAGTTTCAGCTTGGTCCAATTTTTTATTTTGGATGTTAAGATCGAAAAATTTTAAATCGATGTGGAAAAAACACGTTTCCCGTAATTATTGGTTCCCCCATAAAAAATACACGGCCGTCCGGAATGACGAATTTTACGACAAAATAACAACTTATAATCGGCTATAAACCAAAATTGTGTTAACCAATTTTCTAAATTTTTCAACCACATATGTAACACTATCTTGTTTAAATTGTATTATATAAGTTTCGAAACTTAAACGTAAAAACTAGAGGTTTTATGGAACAATAACTGCATAAAATTCAATAATTCAAAAACTTCAAAGTTCCATTACTCCCTCAAAAATGATCAAAATTAACTGACATTTCAGCGGAACACTTATAAGACCCTCCTAAATGACATATATGAATTTCAAGTCGATCGGAGCAACTCGAAAAATTGGGCCGTTTTTTGTTTTCCTCAGAACTTCAAAAATAATCAAAATTTCAAAAAACGCTTCAAATAAAGTACCATCTCGGATCCATTAACTTGCTTTTAAGGTGTCGTGCGTTAAAATTGGTGCAGGTTTACTATAAGAACTTTTGATTACAGAAAGCAAAAAAAAAAAAAAAACATCATTGTAAAACCAACACATTCTTCGCTGACGCTCAGAATCTAAAAACGGTAAATTTCTAGGTCGCGTACGTAAGTAATTTAATAAAATAGTGACTACGACTTTGCTGTGGCCTGTGGATTATTGTTTTGGAATGTTTAGTTAGAAATTGTATACTAAATTCAAAAGCAATTATAAATTGCTTAGGAAAATAACGATTTTTAGTGAGCTCAGTTTACCCATAAAAACTGAACCCAAACAATAATAGATTTATTATTAGTCTTATATTAGGCATTATTATAAAAGAGGATAAAAATTGTATTGTTTGAAATCTTAATGTTTAATCATCATAAACAACAAATTATTTTAAAACTAATTATACTGAAAACCTCAACGAAAAACATCTAATACCACGGAGTAATTGAATGTCCTACTTAAAGTATATTCTTAAAAATGGTCAGAAAATTCCGAACAATGTTTGGGTAACATTTTGAAAAATCCATATAAAGTTTTTAAAAAAATATCCTTCATAAGACATTCCTAAATCATACGATTAGCAAAGCTACATATGACGTAATATGGGCAAACCAAAAAACCTGTAGAGCCTTAACGTAAAACCAACCTTCACAGCAGACGAGTTTTGCAGTCAAAACATGTACTTTCTCTGCTCGGAGAAAAATACAATTACAATATTTTTTTCAAGGCGTAAGAAAACGAACGGGAGGATTCACAAAAAAAATAAATACCCAAAAAATATTTTTCTATTTGTCATGACGTTAATAATAAATAATCGGTCTTAACCCTTAGAAATACTTTTAGGTTCAGCAATAAATGTATTGAATATACAGTTGTACAATGATGTTATTAGCTTCGTGCAATGATACTCGTATGATATTTATTTTTTTTTTTTCATTTTTCTGTTAACATTTGTTTGGATAGAAAGAGCGGTACGATTTTAAACATATATTATTATTAAAAAAAAAAAAAATAGAAAGTAGCCCAACACATAGTACCTAGTTTATTTGAAGCATTTTTTCAATTTTCAATTATGTTTTAGTTACGAAAATTTCAAATACATAGTATGCGGATTTAAAGCAAGAAGAAAAACGCTCAGAATTGCGTAAATTCTGTACGAATTAAGTGATACAATTTTAAAACCACCCACTAACTCATAGCCTCATCATCCAAAAAGGAAGTAAAAAAAAGAAATAATAAAGCGGTGGATTAAAACTACGGGAGGGTACCTACTTTGAAGTAGACAGATACTTATCTCCGTGAGTTCATTAAAACAAATTAGTTATACCTTATTATAAGTTATAATTATAATCGGTTAACTAAATCCTGTTGTTTAGTTCCCGACCTTGTGTAATACATATATATATACAGCCCACCGCCAAAATATTTTTTAAATTTATTAAGTATTTCATAATTAATGGTATAACTTTTATGAAACTCGGCTCGAACGATTTACGATCCGAAGGTTAAAAAAACAATTTGCTGTAACTATAGACGCCAACAGAAACGACTGAAAACACTTTTTAGATTGTTGAAGAAACCCGTCGGATAGGAGAGTAAAACAACCGTTCACCAGATTGGCGGGGGGAAATACGGCGTAACTACTGTCAACAATATTGTGTAAAATTTTTCGTGCTTGTTCGCGCGCGTACTGTCTACAGTCTACAACATACTTTCCAAAGCGATGCAGGTCGCGTGAAAAAACGTAAAGCTCACCTATTAAATTTATATAAAAAAAAATGTCCGATACTTATACGACGATGGGGCTGTACAGAATGTCAAATCCGGTGTTCGAGTGCTACGCGTTTTACAGCGTCGTTCTAATTTTAAAAATGATCGTCATGTCGTTTCTAACGGTGTTTCAGCGAATGAAAAAAAATGTAAGAGTATTGGTAAATGAATACCAAGTGTTTTTTTTAACTTTTAATAAAATAATCTCAATGGACATAATCGAATCTATAGTTAGTGCACAGTATAATATACTACAGCACGTCCTGCTTGTACACACGTAAACGCACATCACACGTCAGATTTAAGAGTAAATTTAGAGTAAATTCGTACGATTACAAATTTTTAATACAAACGATCGCCAAATACACTCGAATAGTAAAATGTACCTAACGAGTAAGCGCATTCAACGGCTGGTTCATTTTATAGCACGCGAGTACAATAATTAATAAACAAATAACTATAGTTAATCAAAGCTGAATTCAAAGTGTTTTCATAATAATTTTGCCGAACGAATTCAATAAGTACACGGCCAAGTCATTTTTGCATAAAAAAAGTAATTTGGAATATTATATTTTTCTTACGCCGATTTTAGTTTCTTGTGCGTGTACACAGCAGACGGCAAACACTATTTCTAGGAATGCTTTCACAAAATGGTGTTATACTAAGCGCAGAAAAAAAAAACTATACAAAAATGTATAAAATATTCACGTACAACAAACAAACACACTGTCTGATTTGTGAATTCAGGATTTTTTTTTTTTTTAATTTGAGACTATTTGTAACAACTTTCACACAAGTCATTAAGAAAGCATTTTTAAGCATTTTTGTGTGAACCAATTTGTATAAAATTGTTTTACCCATTTACAAAGTTATGAAATTTGTAGACTTTAACAATAATTGTTTCACAAAACCTTTAATTTCCATTTTTAAGTCTTCACACTTCAATACGATCTAAACAACATGTATATTTATGGACGGTAGAAACATTTCAATGATAGGTTCACACTAAATGGATTATACACATTTTTATATTATGTCCTTTTTGTCATTATGTTGTACCAGCCATAAGTCTTCCAAAAATTTTTTCAAACACTTTGATTAAAGTCTTCATAATTGTGTAATCCATTGCTTACAAATTTAATACAAATATCTGACTACAATTTAAAAACCCACCCAAAACCTACACTAAAGCATAGACCGTAGTTGTTACTGCAACAAGCTTTCCACCTGACCAAGAAGTCACTCTTTTTTTAGATTACTAATAAATAATAATATTATTAATAAATGATACAGATATTTATAAGTCCTGAGGATACTGTCCTGAAAAGCAATGCAGAAGTCAAATACGATGATCCTGATATTGAAAGAGTAAGAAGGTAAAAATACTACTAAACTTTAAAAAAAAAAACCTAAGAATACTACTAATATAAGCAAACTTTAAAAACATTTTATGTGATTTTTCTAGAGCGCATTTGAACGATTTGGAAAATATACCAATATTTTTAATCACTGGATTACTCTTAGTAGCCACTGATCCTTCAGAAATGTTTGCAAATAATTTATTTAGAATTTACACCATAGCGAGATTGTTGCATACAATTGTGTACGCTGTAATTGTACTACCACAACCTACAAGAGCAATATGTTTTATATCAGGGGTGGTAGTAAATGTAATTATGGCAATATATGTCATCATAAACATGCATCATATTTAATACATACATTGGTCAACATCATACAAAAATAAGCACATAATCTAGTTATTTAGTTGTTGTATTAGTTAATTTTAAACATCAATGAAAAATATAAACATTTTTTTTTTTTTTTGCTATAAAATAAAAATGTATTTGCTATGTAGATTTGTTAAAATATTTTTTAATTATGGTAGTAAAAATTTGCTTATTGTACGTTTAAATGTACAAAAATAATGCTAAGTTTTTAGAATAACTCATTCATATCATTGTATTAAAATGTATCATTTTGTAGTAGAAAATATGAAGTTGTAGTATATAAATTCATTTATTTGGACCACAGACTTCAAATTGTTTTACTTTATTAAGCAATAGTATTTTATCTTAAAAAAATAAACTTTTTTGGAAAACTGTGTTGAACATGAAATGCTTTATTAACCAAATAAATACTTTAAAAATTCAAGAATAATCTCAAATAGGCAAACAGAAAATAGAGCAGGTAGTACTAAACTCGGTTGAATATGAATGATACACAAATTATGTGTTATAATCAGGTAGGTATATAGATAAAACTAGAATTGCAAAAAAAATTTACAGAAATTAATTGCCAACCAGCATTCATTACAATCATTAGTATATCATTTATCCTTCATCATTTATTTTATGCATAGGAAAACATTTACACCAATAACAATTAGACACTAGTATTTAATATCAAAACTTAATTTAGTACTAAAAACTTTAGCTACAGCATTGGTGGAAATAATATAATTCATCTTTTTTGATTTCACATAATTTTAAGCTTCTCTGCTCCAAAAAAACATAATCAACAGTCTATGCACAAAGCATTTGATATATTTTACAATAACTATTTACAATTATTAAAAACCAAAGTATTGTTAACATATTATGATTGTTCATTAATAATAATTATGCATGATTAATTGAACTAACCTTTTTGGTGATAAAATCCTGCATCAGTTTTAGCTCTCGCACATCAGATATAATCTTATCAGTACGATCTGTGAATTCTGATGTGCCGGTTAAACTGAACTTTCCTCCGGCTGTAGAATTATTTTGATTATTTGCTATGTTTGGGGTGACATGGGCTTTATGACCGGCAGTAGAAGGTTTTCTATGTTTACGTCTTGCTGGACGATTGCTTCCGTTTTGCTGTACACATGGCATTTGTAATACACCACCATTTTGTATACATTTAGTATGAAATAGCTTTTTACAGTCTGAAAAACAATAAAATAAGCTGTATTATTTTTTTGGATACATAAATTCCTAAACCTAATTTATATTTATTTCTAATGGAAGAGTTAAAATTACAATTACATTCTACCACCTGGTACTCTGTAGAATCAACCAAGTTTTTTTAGACAACTTGTTGAAGATCAAAAAAATGTGATTTAAAAAGATTAAAGGATGATATTATAGATATTATGCTTCTACAAAATATTGTAATTACCTGAACACTTGTGTCCTTGAGTTAAAAATGCATCCATCAATTTATTACAATATGTGCATTTATCTTGAGGAGTAAATCGACCCAATTTCCTAAAACGGTGGCCAGCTATTGTAAACATAGTAGTGCCTTTCCATTCCAAAAGTTCAAAAGATGGTGAATAAGTTAATTTAGGTTCCTCTTTATTTCCTGGATGTGTAGTTGAGCCATCACTGTTTCTTCTTTTCAATTCTTTTTCATTTGTCAGCGACGTTCTATAACAAAAACAACGCATGAACCAAGGTGTAATTACAATAGTTTAAAGGACTATATTTCATAAAGATCAAATTAATACTACTTAAATACAAAAATAACACATTTGATGTTTTTAGAATATAATATACAGGCTGTTTCAAAAGTCATCATCAGATTCTAAAAATCTAGTTTACCAGACACTTTGTTGCATTTTTTAATTTTATCTATAGTATTTTTATGAAAAAAAAAAAAATGATATCAGAATTTGATAGAAACGTGTAGTTTAAAATTTATGATCATTCAAAGTACGTCAGTTAAAAAAATTTTGCATGTATTCTTTTGCTATTTACTTTTTCTAGCATAACTATAAACATATGAAAATAAAACTGAAACGAAGAGGGGGGATGATGAAAGTGGTGGGAGAACATTATTCTTTGTATCTTATGGGTTATCTAAAAATCGCTTTGCAAGACTATTTGGAGTATCAAAATAAAATCATTATTGAAAAAAAAATTAAAAAAAAATTTCTTTACTCTGATGCTGGTTCAGTATTAGATACTCGTAATCCTCTCATCATTAAACGTGTGGCAGTAATTGGTTCGGAAGTAATGTGTGGTGTTCTGGTCAATAAAGTACGTTTATTGGTTGTATCACTTGTTCGTTCTCTTCGTCTCCCATGAAATGTTGGTTTTACATGAGAATCATCTAATTCACTATCACTAAAAGCTGTTTCTTCTTGAGATGGACCATCAGTTTTATTAAAGCGATCTAAAATTTGACAAATATTTATGTATTAAGATAAAACTATACTTATAATCATTTAAAACTAAAAAAATTCTATTAATAGGAAAAAATAAAAAGACTAAATCACAATTATTTAATAAAAAATGTTAGTTTTAAAAGTTAAGATAAAAGAATTAATGCAACAAGATTTTTGTTTACTAATCTTAAGTCAACAAGTATGTATAAACAAAATATGTAGATACAAATTATCAAAATTGTACTCAAAATGAATAGTAAATATTTATATAAAAATATATTTTCAATGCTGTGTTTTTAATCTGAAAAACTTTAAAAAATAAAATCAAAGTTTTATTAAACAAAAATGTTAAAGTTCTATCATTGGTTAAGACATATACAAATAGCCCACCTAATGGTAATATTTAGCAACCAGTCAGTGAAATGCAACCACTATAAACGCTAGGATTCAAGGAGTTGTTATTGTTGAGTTTATGAAATTATTAAAATTATTAAAATTAATCAATATTATATAATTTATAATATTAAATTAAAAAAGATTCTTTCTTCTTGCATCCCAGCAACATTAGAGCTTATAGCGGTATAAAAATATTCTTTGTCCGGTATGAGAAAACTCCTACTATTTTAGTCATACGGACTGACAGTCGAGCAACCTCTGTAATTTGAATTCTCTATTGTTATCCTCCAAAATTTGGATTATAAAATTTTGGAATGTTTAGAATGACTAGGGAGGAAATTAGAACATTGACAATTGCTTGGGTATCGGTCTTTAAAAACAAAATTGTTTATTTTAATAACAGGCTGAGCCCGAAAATTGTTGGTTTCTTTCAGCAGACTCAGCTTAAATTAATTTAACAAACCTTTATGAGCATCAGTTGGATGAGATTCTATTCTTAAACGTCGAAGTGAAACATCTTTTTTGGGAACTTTAAATTGATCATCTCTGTCAATCAAACATAAAATATGATTAAATTTAAACATTGTTTTAAATTATTTATTTAATACCTTATGTAAATAGAGGTTTTAGGTTGTACAAATGGATCAATTTCAGATTCACTGTCACCCTTTGCTCCTTCACTACTTCTATAAATCAAACAAGTAAAAATAATAATAAATACTAAACTATTACACAACATACAAATTAAACAAATAAATTATTTACTCAGAATTGTGCAGTTCTTCTTGACTAGATTCTTTAGAATTGTTAATTTGTGGAGCTGAAATATTCTTTCTCTAAAATTATATTTGATGGTAATTTTATTAAATTGATAAAATACAAAGAATTATTCATAATTTTAATCAACTAAATAATGTACCGTATTTTTAATTTTTGAAAATTTTTGTCTTGCTAGATAACCTCTTGAATGAGCTTGAATAGTAATAATACTCCGTCTCAAATTTTTGTACCAACTTGCTACTCGATGTCTTCGCCAAACTGATTGAATATAAATAGCAGCTGATTCATCCATTCTCATTTTATTCACTAATTTTTGAGCTAATATCATTCTCCACCAAGACTGAAACAAAACATTATGATGGTTAAAACTAAACATATAAATAAATAAAACTAAAACAATTAATTTATAATTAAATAAGTACTTGTAATGTTTCTGTAGCCCAAGTAATTCTGAGAAACTGTCTTCGTTGTAACAGGGAACGAAACCAACGTTGTATAGTCACAATGCTTGCCATTATTTGTTGATGAAGTCTATAGTCTAATTTAAGTTTTTCACATTCTCGTAAAAATACCTTTGATTCTCCAATTTGATAATTTTCTTGATCTAAATTTAATGTTAATAAAAAATCCTTAACGTCTTGAGTATTACTGTAACATGTAAAGATTATGGTTCAATGAAATTTAATCATTAATGAATAAAGCATACATAAATGAATTTAGTTTTTTACCTATTCAGTCCTTTAGGTAGTAATATTCGATAAAGTTGGACAAATTCTTCATAACTCAGTCGTACATTATACCCAGCTTGACGAATTCTCACCGTTTCTAACATTCCTGTGTACCGCAGTTGTCTTTGAACAGTATCGTGATCAAACATATTTGCAATCTGCACATGAATGTTAGTTTTTAATTGACAAGTAAAATAACTACTGTACAAAAATAACTCACTTTATTACTATTGCTTTTTATACAGCGTATAAAAAACGGATTTGCTTGATTAAGTGTATCCATAAGACTATTCAAAGAAATTTGAAACTGAGCAGTAACAGTTAGTGGTTGTTTACGCGCTTTACTGCTGATTGAACCCTGCACTTGTATTCTTCCAGCAAGTGTTTTAACACTTTGAAGATTTTTTAATCCTTTATTAGCACGGTCTTTTGGTCTAAAAGATTTGTTTTTCCTGTAAAATATAGAAGTCAAATTAATACACACATTTTCAAAATAATTAACCACAAGTTAACATTTTAAGTGTTAAAAAAAATGTGTACAAAATGTTTTTGTATTAACAATTTGTATTTGTTAGTTAATAATTTTTTAAATCTAAGAAGCACAAAAGTTTCAAAGCAGAAGGGGCAATTGTTTGACCAGTTTAAACTATATTTCAAAAATAAAATAAAATTATAAATTAAAATGTAAAACTAGAAACACTTCAAAAGTATACAATAAAGTATTAGGTATAAAAACTTATTTATTAGAACATAAAATCTAGTAAAATATTTGATAGTATCACAAATACTTCAACAAACAAAAATAAAAACAGGTATTGTAATTACTAATTTCTGAGACTAAAATATATAGTAAAATTTAAAATGTTATGAATAACTGCCTAAAAAAAATAATTATAAATTACATTATTACAACATTTACAAGCATAGCATAAACAGAAATTAACATAAACCAATTTGTAAAATTATTGATAGCAAAATGATCATGTTTTGTTTTAAATGATATTGTATAACACTTTTGTCAATTATTGCATATCATGCACATGCACAATTAATATTTTTAACATGCCAAATTAACCTTAAGTTTTAAATCAAGAAAAGACATAGGTAGGTATTATAAAACATACCAACAATGTTAAAAATAACTAATATTATACTGTACATTTATTATCCATAAAATAATGTTTTAGTAAGTAATAATGTTTTTAAAATGTATTTAAGTTTGGTTTATTTATTGAAATAAAAGAAATAAAGATAGATAGCAAGTTGTCCAACTTTATTTTGTAGTTTTGAAAAACTTCCCAAACCATCCGAACACCAAAATTTTAAAATTTTTTAGAAACATACATAACAATTTGAGTAGCACGTTCAATGACTTTATCTTCATCTGCTGATTTAGAATTTGTACGTGTTTTTAGTTCTTCTTTATTAATATTTTTATTATAATTAATAGTTTCTAAGTTGGTAAATTTATTGAAAGCTGAATGATTTTTATATATATTTTGTTCATTTTTATGGTTTGATCCCAATTTTTTACCGATATTTAGAACATATCCTCCTCCATAAGACGTAGAGTTTACAGGAAATTTTGGAGAATACCTGTAAATATTATGTGAACGACAAAATGCTAGTTATAATTTGAGTTATTTATTACAAAAAATAAAATACACCTTACTAATATACCCAATCAAACCAGATCCAATAAATGAAAACAGAAAAATATATTGTTATTCAAATAAAACTGGCACAAAATAAATATTACATATAAAAAAAAAAAAAAAAAAAAATAGGCAAACAAATAAAGTAAAATACTAATAAATAAAAAAAATTAACATTTTAAGATCATTCATTTTTAATTAAAAAAAAAAAAATGAAATAGTAGATAGTAAATATTTTAAATACTTGCACCAAGTACTTATTATTGGATTTTTAACTAAACTTACACTATACGATTTATGGTGAGGTTTACCGATGACATTGTAACTAGATGACTGCAGCATAAAAATTAATAGGAAAAAAAAATTAATTGTACGTTTAAACCTTCTACGTACTTTTAATTTTTTAACAATAGATAACACTGTATACATAAATCATGATCATTAATAGAAGGATTTTAAAATAAATTAGATTTTATTTATAATAACAAGTAAACGATTAATAATATACAGTGTCTAATTTATAACAAGGCTTTGGAATTTATAAGTGTATATATTATATAACATTAAAATAAAACATACAAACAATAAAAATAATTTGGATAAAAGAAGCTTATAAAATTGGCATTAAGTCTTATATTTCAGTAAAAGTTTATGCTGCATTTGCATGATGAATAAGGCATAATGTTAATATTCATAAATATTAAATATTAAAGAGTCTTACAAACTAAATGAAACTGTATTTGTACTTTAAACTAGACTTTTATATCATTTAATTCCCAAAATGTAAATAGTAGTAAATGTCATTACTCATTAGTGTTAATAAATTCCACAGTACTAAACTATAAAATAGAAAATAAAATAAATTACCTGATTAAACTGTCATTTTGCAAACTGTTTCGGAAACGTAAGGATATACTAGATGCTTTGACACCATCAACTAAAACAAAACATAAACAGATATAATTAATTGTATACAACTTTATTATTAGGTATAATTATTATAGATATAATTCAATACAATTAATTAAGTATATACATTTAAAATACTTACATAGAAATTTTAAGTTAATTGACTATTGTAATTTGTAATTATAAAATAAATAATTAACTTGATTTTACCTCTACTTTGTCGATGTTTACGACCGGCTTCTTGAAATGAGAAATAACCTCTGAAAAATGCTCTTACAATAGCCCAGCGAAATACGGCAACTGGATCTGCACCAACAAGTTCTCGAACAAATGCCATGCTACTATTTTTAAGTACACCAACTATGTCTTGTCGCATGAGATCTAAATTTTTTTCTCTCATCTCAAAAACCTAAAGAGGTTTATTAAGTCGTAATTATACAAAATTGTCAATACTTGTGGTTTTGTAACAAAATCATTGTAATCTGTTAAGAGGAACAGTGCCGGCTAAATTTGGCAAAATATACACGTTTTCAAACCAAAAAGCTAAAAAATTCAATAATAACACGCAAAAAATTATTTCAATAACTATATGTTAACTAAATATTTTAGTGATGTGTATCAGTTATTTCTTTTTCTGCCTTGAAAATACCTATATTTCACCAAAATCTATATAAAAAAAACACGTGCGAAAATATTATGAAGAATTCACTTTTTGAGCTAACCAATAAAGATAGGTTTTAGGTATATATTTTTTTTTTCTGTTTAACAGAGACCAAATATTCCACAGGGCACTTGATTATCTAATTTTGAAATTAATGTTTCAAAAATAAATTAGTTGTATTTAAAAATTTACAAAATGTCTTCATTTTAAACTTCAAATTTTGAGCGTACTTTTACAAAATTCAAAAATCGGGTCAACAAGCTTCCTAGAATACTTTTTCTTTCTAACAAAAAAAAAAATTGGTCCATTCAAAAAAAGTCCATTCAATGGTAACTTGACAAAGTGTAGCAACGTTTTGATGTTTTATCACATAATATTAAGCCAGTACCTTTCCCCTTAAAATAGTTTATTTGGAATGTATAAAATACAAACGACATTCAACAAGAACCAAACATCTTAGGTTATTTTTGGAAATTTGTTAAGTTTGACTACAATAGATTTATTATATTCTAACATCTTAGTTCAAATAAACCAGTTAAACCAATTAACAAATTAAGAATCCTAATTTTACAAATGGTTTGTTTAAGTTGACTGTTAACCATTTGGTTACACCAAAAGCAGTTCATAGAAATAGACTATTTACTATTTTTAAAAATTTTAATATTTTTAACTTTTTTATAATTTATAATGAGTTACTTAATTTATAAAAATGAAATCTTAAATATATTCATTCTTTACTAAAAAATTGAATATAATAATAATAATTAATGTGTTTTTATATTACTTGATATTTTACTCTTCCAGCATAATGTCTCACAATAAAAGCATTCTCTTTACGCTGTGGCATTTCATAAAATTTATTGTCTTTATGAACAGAGTTAAATTTTTGTAATAATGTTTCACAAGATGAGCCAGGAAAGCTGTTAACACAAAAACTATGTAAAAACTGATAACTTGTACTAGTGTAGTGTCTTTACTATTATTTATAAAATAGCTATTATGACAACGCTATTAACTTAACTTACTTGCATTGATCATCTAAAACGCACAACAAACCATTAGGTTTGCCTTCAATCATTTGCAAACAACCAGTATTATCTAGAAATTCTATGTCACTCCATTTAATTCCTTCTTTACGGTATTCTTCTTGTTCATATTTAAACACATGCTGATTAAAATAGTATTGAAGATGTTCATTGGCATAGTTGATGCAAAACTGTTCAAAACTTAAACAAAAAAATCATGCATTACTCAAATATCGGTTAAAACATAAATTATATCAACTTTTTAATTTACCTATTAGATTTCCCAAAGTCTTCAAAACCAAAAATGTCTAACACACCAATAGAATTTCCTTGATGATCCCTTAATGTATCTTTTTTTGAGAGTAAAGCATGGTTGACTTGTAACACTATCCAATCAAATAAAGCTCCGTAAAGGCATTTTGCCATTGCATCTCGAGCCGCTATGGCCTAGAAGAAAAACAATGTTTATTTCAAGAACAAAATACAATTTAAAAATATAACTCTACCTCTGGTAACTTGTAATTTATTACTAATGTTTCGCCAGACGCTTTAGCGCGTTTTGCTGTTAAAGCAGCTAACAGTGTTTCCTGTTTTACTCTAAGAAGTTGTGATATTAAAAAAACTATTTCAGGGTTACGGACAGCAACCGCTTCGTCATGATGATAAGCGGACTTCCGGGGTTGAAAATCAACATTTCCTAAGTAATGAAATAAACTGAATACTAAAGACTGATAATTTTAATAAATTATGTTACCTAATAACAAAACAGCTGAAAGAACAGCAAATAATCTCCGTTGCTTTTCTGGTGTGAAGCCTACCATTTCCATGGACTGTTTTAACCTAGAGAACTCATATTTTTCATCTACATTTACTAAGGTGTAACAGCCACTCTAAAAATATAAACAAGTCAAACAACTTTAATACTTAAATAACTAAAACACACTTACCCCATTTAGGTAATTATAATAATCAACTTTGTTTAAATGTAATGACTCTTTCTCTGAATCGCTTGCTCCATTTAATAGGTAATAAAATACATGGTAATTACGTTCATTTTTTCCTTGAGAACAAATTCTGGATTTTTCCAACAAATATTTTTGAACAACAGCACTAAAAATTACAAAACATTTAAATACATAATATAACTAACACAATTTTACATGTTATACATGTTAAGGTACCCCAAAATTGAAGTTTTATGATAAATTTGTTAGCTTTAACAAAAGTTAACAAAAAGTTATACATAATTAAGCTGAAAAAAAACAAATGTTTGAAATTGTATTGGAGTTTAAACACTATCTATATTCTATTCTAGTTATGTAAGGCCTGAAAGTATGATAAAATATTGAAAAAATAATTTGATAATTGAATTCATAATAAAATGAATCAAACTCTTAACTTGTTAAAAATATATACTAATGCCTGAACATCTGGGTTCTCCTAAAAAGTAATAAATATGAAAATGTTTGGAAGAACTGTGGTTAAAAAAACATAACAAAAACAAACAAAATAAAAATAATTGTGTAAAAATGTCTTACAAACCAAAATTGTAAAAAATTATTATTTATTCATTTATTAAATACAAATTTTGTATTATTAAAATTTTTTACCTATTTATAATAAATTGTATTGTTTAGATTGTATTAAAGTTTTAATATTTAAAAGTCTAAACTGAAATTGACAATTTTATGAAAGAATAATAGTAGAAATAAACAAATTCCAACATTTTTTAAATCACTCAAAAATTTATAAAATTGGTTCTAATTTAATTTGTATGTTAATTTTACACATCTTAACAACGTTTGAAAATATTAAGTTTTTTGAAGAATTTTTGCATTCCGTAGTGTATTACCAGAATCTAAAATGCAGAAGGATGTGCCAAAACACATTTTGCATGCACGCTTATGTATGTTATATAGTTTGACCTAATCTTAAATTATACACGATACAATAAAATTATGAGTACTTTTTTCTAAGGCTCAAAACGAATTAATGATAGTTATGACAAATTTTATAGAAGAAAAAAACACTTACCCGTGCACCATTCCATTTTCTTTGTAATTAACTTGAATAAATTTACCAAATCTACTAGAGTTATTGTTATGGGCAGTCTTAGCGTTACCAAAAGCCTATAAAAGAACAATCGTTAATTTTAATATTATAGTTCTGAAATGATGATAAATCTAAAAAAAAAAAAAAATAGCTAATATTTCAGACGTGCCTCTAGTACAGGTCCAGCACTAAGTATAGTTTGTTCTACGCCACTACCATGACTGCCTTTTTGGCTAAGAGCTGTAAGGTGGTGTAAAAGGAAATTGGTAGATTCTGTTTTGCCACTACCACTTTCTCCGCTGATTACAATGCACTGATTACGTCTTTCTCTAAGCATGCAATGATACGCAGCATCAGCAATGGCAAATATATGAGGAGGCAGTTCTGGACGATCAAGTCTTCGATTTTGATAAAGTTTAACATACTTTGGATTGTAGATTGGATGGAACTGTTAAAAGAAACAGACACAAAAATAAAATGTCAATATTTTCACCATCATCTGTTTGTCTACGTTCGTGTTTACACTATTATAATCTGTACAAAGCATATACTTAATGTACACTACCTTGAAAGGATTAACTGCAATTAAAATGGAGCCAACGTATGTGTATATATGGCCAGCTAAAAATCGAGCTCTTAAATTGTCCAAAAGTGTTTGTTCATTGAGATCAGGAAGTTGACAAAGATCCGGGTACTCTCGATCTTGCGGCTGATAGAGAAATCTATAGAAATAGTCTCTTATAAGCTGTGGGTCCATAGTGAAACCATCGGCCCACAAACTGTCTGATAGTTTTTCTCTCAGGTAAAATCTGGAAATGTGGAAGCATAATGATCACATTTGGAAATACCATTTCAGTATGCCTTTCCAGTAATTTAATACCTGTAATATTCTTCTTGTTGAGTGTGCCTGCGGGGTTGTGGCCAAAGGAGCATGACGGCTACGGGACATTCTGTCGCACCGAGCCGGCGTTCTTTGCATTCTCGTCCCAGAGCGTCACCAACGACTTCGGCAAGCTCAAAAGCACCGCTATAGTTTGTTCCACAGCCTCCTGATAGAGAAAGCCGTTCCACTATGCAACTGACAATTTCTTCCGAAGTAGTCTGTTTGCTGGCCTCCACGCTGAGTGCTTCGTAGCATTGTGATAAAGCACCCACAAACACTTGCACAATGTACCTTTGATTGCCTTCACCCATGGCATTCAATGTTCATGCTTTACGTATGAAGAGACAAAACATTCCTACAACACAATTAAAATGTAAAAAAATATTGTTTATACAAACGGATTTAGATAAAATGTTCAATAAAGAGGCTGTACGGCTTGTAATTGACAAAAATCTCTAAACACCTAGGTACTATCACCAACGGTGTAGTTAACTGTGTAGTTTGCGTTACTGGAGAGCAAAAAATTTTCTAATCGTTTCTGAACATTATTGTAGGAACGGGACTACCTAGTTTTATTGGGATAGTATAAAAATTGGTAAAAAAAAAAAGTACAAACACCGGATTTTCTACGAACTTTTGTGGTTTCAACGGAAGAATACTGAGAAGACGACAAGGTCCGAGATCGGTGGTACTCGTTGGAGCTGAATGTCGTTGATGGCTGATCGAACAGACAGCAGACAGGATCGTAGTAAGACGGCCGCGAGCGATAACGAATTCACTCACTTGTTGACGTTTATCGCGTGCGTGCGTGTACGAGTTCGACGGCGATGAGTGATTTGTTGTTGTGTAATTGTGACGCCGGTCTCCGATGCCCCCTACAACGGCCGCGTCGGACTGTTTACGACGACGACGACGAAGAACGAGCGATCGAGTTGACATCGCGCGGCGACATGGCTTGACCGAGCACTGGACCCGCGATCGACGGGATGCGAGGGCGGTTCACTTCGGCACGTCTTTTTCAGTCTTCTTCCGGCGGACCACCGCATTTACCGGACGTCGGTTGCGCGTTCAGCAGCGGCTGGCTTCGGACGCGTCGTTTGCGGACGCTGACACGGCGGAACGAGACGGAAAACTCGGCCGGAAGTGTGCGGAAAATATCTTTAATTGTTATTATTATTATTATTTGTTATTATCGTCAAAAAACATTAAACGAAATTAATAATAAATATTCGAAAAACGAGGCGCGCTTGCGCGGACGGGTCGGAGCGGTGGATTTCGTGATACGCGTCAACCGACTGCAGTGCGCCGGCGCGCCGGAAACTGTAGTAGCGCGCAACGGGTGGTAGAGGGGAGATTTTCCGTTCCGTACACCCCTTTAACGCGGCGATAAAAGCTCGTATTTTCTTTATCTATATAAAATGCTCGTACCTATATATAATTATTACCTTATATATTTTTTTTTATCCGTCTCTCCGCTACAACGGCTCTATCGCGTTAATTGTTATTTATCAATCGCGGTAACTTAACACGTAATCTGACGTCGACGTATGCGGTTTATTTTTCTTATTCCACATAGGTATACGTCGACGACACCTATAATATTCATTGTTGTTTCTATTTGTAAAACCGATTTTTTTTTTTTTGTCCCCCTCGCGCCTTTAATCGTTACCGTTTTGTCGTAATTACAGTAATTATCGTACTATCGTTTGTCGATCGATTGGTGATATAATACGGGTTGCGCTCGCAAAACGATTGACAAAATTTCGCTGCGGGTGGCAAAATTACCTATTATTGTGTAAAGTAAAATCGTCGCAATTACCCGAACGCCAGTGCACCTACTCAGTACAGAGTACAAAATAAATAAATTACATGAAATTATGAAATATTAGGGCTCCTCAACTTGCGGGGAGAAGAGGGGAACCATTTCTTTTTAAACATATTTTAACGTACCTACCCCTTCTTCTCATTGAACATTAATTATCTTCATTCGACCACGTCCTTTGCATACTTTATTATAATTATTAAGAGTAAAACGGGGGGGAATAGATAAAAATGAATTACAGAATTCTCAATTTTTTTTTTTGGTTTTTGAGATATAATTCTAAAATTAAGCAAAGTTTCAAAAAAAGTACCACCGGAATCTACAGACCTATTAGTAACTGAAGTTACTGACTTTAAAAATCGGAGCGTTCGGCATCCCTTCTTGCCGAAAAGTTGTTGACAGAAATCCGAATCTAAAATAAAATAAAAAACATAACAGATAATTTTTATCTATTTCAGTGCTCTTTCAGGTCTTGCATGTTAATGAATATTATTTATTCTGTGACTACGTCGTACCGCACTTATCGCCATAGACTTAATAATATAATGTAGTATATACAACGGTTTTAGATCTTCTAAGATCTAAGTCTATCAATAATTTTGAAAATATTAAAAATCGTGATATACATACTGATATTATATTTATAAATGTATATAGAAAGTTGGTTTACTATAGTAAATATGTAACATAAATATAATATGTAAATTGTAACGTACAAACAAACATTTTCTACTGCTTGAGCAAGTTTTAAATTAAAATTGAACGTCTTAATTTACAATAATTTTAAATTCTCTATTTGCCTTAAAAGTCTTTCGCAATTTTTATCACATATACATTTTACCTTTTCAGCTAATATGAGAATACTCCAATTTCAAGCGTTTTGCAATTTAGTATCAAATAAATTACCATCTTTGTCATTCATATAGGTACTAATTTTTTGATACAGCTTTTATAAAAACTGGAACTCTGTTACTTTCTTTCTAGTACAAGCCAATTAAATCTATGGCCTAACAGTTTTTACTGTTATTAACTTTACAAACTTGCTAGAAACAAAATTACATTTTACCCAGTATTTTGAAGAATTCATATCATATCTTTTTTTTTTTCAAAATTCAAATTATTATTATTCTTTCAAGTCTAATTAATTGCATTGACTGCTAAACAATTCTAATTATAATAATTTCATTTTATTTGGAAATATTAGAAACACCCGTTAATTTGTTTTTTCTTGTAAGTAATTATTTATAGAGTACATACGTTGAATCGCATTAACTTAACATTATATTACATCTGATAGAACCTACTTGTGTGCTTTTAATGACCAAAAGTAAATTAAAAAATATTTAGACCAAGTTTTACGTAAATAAATTCTAAAATGTAAAACTTCAAGTTAAAACTTATAAATTAAGTACACACAATTAGGAAGATCAATTTCAGTAAACATCTGCAAAATGAACAGTAAAAGTTTATTAAATATAATTCACAACAAATATATGTAGGTAGGTACAAATAATTTTGGTTTTTTTTTTTAACAATGGTAGTATAACAACTCATAAACAAAAATAAGTACAATATAACAATATTCAAAACTTATTTTAATATTTTACATTTAATAAATATTTTGAATTATTAAAATACAAAACATACAAATATATATATATATATTTATTACCTAATATAACTATTCTCAATAGAAAAACAAATTCAAATGTAATAAGCAACTAACACAGTACAATAAAAATGGTAGGCAAGTGAAATTTGTAGAAAAGATTTAACAAAATTGGCAGATATGAATACGATACAATATAATTATTAAATAATTTATTAAAAGTTTCATTATCAACATTGATATATTTTAAAAATTTGTCTTGAAAAGTTTAACTTTCAATAAATAGTTATACATTAATCAACTAATACAAAAATTACCTAATAGGTATTTAGTATAAAAGCTTCATGAAGGATATTTTCAAGAAAGTTAAAAAATTAAACAAGATACTATGCTTCTAACAGGTTTATAATGCTTACAATCTTGGACTTCTTAGTATTTAAAACAATTTATGAACTTCGTAATCCTATATTTGCATACTAATCACTAGTTAATATAAATAGTTATAGATTTGTAATAACTTTAAAGGAAATTAGTATGAATGTAAAGTTGGTATATTTTTGTTCTAATTAAAGGGATTTAAGTACTCATGAATAATACTTCAATTGTCATGTAAAAAAAACAAAACTTATTTTATTGTTATGCCGTAAACTTTCTTTTTAAATCAAATAATTGCTTGTTTATAAAAATTGTAGTTAGTAAATACTAAATAGTGGATATTCAAGTTATAATTTATGGTACAATATG
This sequence comes from Hormaphis cornu, assembly GCA_017140985.1. NCBI lineage: Eukaryota > Metazoa > Arthropoda > Insecta > Hemiptera > Hormaphididae > Hormaphis > Hormaphis cornu. Next base: position 2,993,733 of record CM029364.1, on the reverse strand, counting down.
AGTAGGTAATAGATACCAAGATTAAATTAAAAACCTTGTTTATCTAGTTTCTTTCAATACCTTCAGATACATACATTTACTAGAATAGAACTATATATATAGGACAGTACTTTGCTTTTCGGCATGTATATTGTATTAACAACATTAATCAACATTTTTAAAAGAAATTAGAGTATAATAAAATTTGTGTATTTTGTATATTTAAATTTAAGATAATAATGCTTTAGTACTTTTGTTAATATTTTATTGTACTTGTTAAAATGTGTATTTATTTTATTCAACCAGAAAAAATTTTTGAGCACTAAATAAAATAAGCACCAATATTTGGGATGTTAAAAAGTAAATACATTTGAATTTATTAAATCAATAGTATTATTTAGTATTTATAAAGCAATGGAATGATTAAATTTTATAAATGTATTCTATAAAGTATAAAAAAAATATTACATCAGACATCATCCACTCTATAAAATGTAAAAAGTATTTATTTATGTAAGGGCATTGAAGATTTTGACTTTCTTTCGTTGTCTATTACACTGAAATCCTAGGAATTCAGACGTCTTCTTTGCCAAACATACCAATTGATCTAATGATGCAAATTTAGACCATATATTTTTACAAAATTAAAAAAAAAAATTATTTTTTATTCGCAAAAATCTTATGACAAAAAATTCAAAAAAATGGAAACGTCGTTTTTAAGTACATTTTATGACAAATTCAAACAGGTTTTCAGAATCCTTATTGCATCATTAGATCAGTCGGTACATTTGGCAACGGATATGTCTAAATTTCTATAATTTCAGTGTGTAGACAGAAAAAGGAAGTCAAGGTGTCCAAAGGTAAAAATTCACAACATAACTTTTTTTTTCAACAAATATTCTTGTACAACTAAATATTATAAAAAAATAGAAAAGTATAATATTAAGTTGTTTATCATATAGTGACATAAGAAGAATCTAATTTAATAAAAGTTGTAACAAGGTATATTTTAATTTATTATCTAAAGAAAAAAAACTACGAGATAGAATATCATTTTTCTATCAAGTTAAAACTAATTAATAATTAATAATTATACTTGCTTTAATGAACACATTTAGCATTTCAAATATAAAACACAAACTTTACTTAATTTTATTTAGTTGACTGCAATGACACTATAATATTTTATTTGACTTTAAAAAATATATATATATATATTTTTAATAAGACCTTTAAGGTTAAAATTTACAAGGGAATATTATAAATTGATTTAAGTTATGTTTAAAATTGAGATTGTAAAGTTTAATAATGTCAAGGTCTAGGAAAACACCAGTCTTACTCATCCATTATTTGTATTTTAAGTAAGAAGTATTTAAGTTATTAAAATGTTGTAAGTTTTGCCTGAATTTATTAAAATCAACAATCAAACAAACTAAAAATTTTAAAGTATTAAAATACCACAGTAATATCATATATTTTTATCATTAAAATCACAGAACAAAGATAAAACGTAAGCCCAGTAATCCATACCGAATTTCAACCACGCATTATTTAATAGTTTACTTGTTTAATCATATACCAAAAAGTCTTTATACTATAAGATTAAAAACATAGTTATGGAATTACAGTATGAAAAGTTTAGAATTTAGTTTTAAAATTTAAGTTTAAACTATAGAATTATCCCTGAGTATAATATTCAAAAATGGATAAGAAAACTACTATGGTGTTATAGTCAAAAAATCAGACATTTAATTAATAGGCTCAAAATATCAGAAAAGTTTTGAAAATTATCTATTTGCCAAATCAAAAATCTGTTAATTTGTTAAAATCATACATACATATATATATATATATGTCACTGTATTGTTTTTTACTAGTTTATTTATTTTTTGTCATCCTTGAATATTGTTTTTTTTTTTTTTACAAAATATCACTAATTAAAATTACTTTTTATATTTATCAACTAACTGTAATAATAAAAATTAATTTGGAATTTTATACATTGTGATGTATATTACTTATTTTCCAATAATCTGTATCAATGACCTAATCTAATAACTTATTTCATAATGGTTTGTATGAAATATTTCAATGTACTGTAATAATTGTAAAAAAAAAAATATTTTAAGAATTAACTACACAAACATGGTGTAAACACTTATACAAAGAACAAAAATATACTTTATGGGTTTTTAATTACTTATTATGGACTATTTGTTATAATTCATAAAGGTGCAAATAAACTTGACATTAAAATAATAATTTCTGTAAAATCATTAACACAGTCACATAAATAAAAGTAAATCAAAATCAAAAGTAAAATATTTTTTAAGCTGATAACGTAAAATTAATACCACTATAATATGTTCATAATAAATTTAATTTGTTTTATTTATAAATTCATGTCTAAATAATAAAATTAATTCCGATAAGATTTGTCACTAGTAGCTGATTCTTAAATAATTTTCAACTATTTATGTTATGAGATTACTGAGAACAAAAAATTACATAATTATATAATGTAACCATGTTTTCAATCTTATACTTAGTAATGTATTAGAATAATACAAATTAACAACACGAAATAACAACTTAAAATACATAACCTTGTTTAGTAACAGTCAAACTGGTGATCTATCAGTCGTGCAAGTAAAGCACCAACACATTCGCTATCTTTTCGAAGCAACTACCATATTAGTCTTAGATTCCTTCATAACACGTACCTGATCTAACAGGTTTTGTTTTTCTCCCAATAGTTTACTTATGTTATCTTGTGCTTCATTTAGAAACAACCTATAAATCACATATTGTTATTAACAAAACATCAAAAAAAAAAAAAATATCAAAATACTAACTTTAGGCTTTTGTTTTCTTCTTGACATCTTCGCAATTCTAAATTCTCTTCTTTTACTCTTTCAAGAACACCCAGTTTTCTGTGAAGATATTCATTCTCAACGGAAAATTTTTTTAACTCTTCTGTCACTTCTATTAACTGATTACTGTTATCAAAACAGTCTTGTTTTTCTTTGATTGGTTCCACACAAACTACACCATCATTTGTGCGTTTAACTTTTAACCTACTAAGACGAATTTCAGTATCCATTGGTTTTATGCTTGTTTCATCATGTGCATCATTCTGGGTCAAACTAATAATTTTTACAGTAGTGTTTTCAATAGTTGCCTGTATGAGCAAATTACAAACTTTTATTTTAAGTGTATATTTTATTTAAATAAAAATAGCCATTTAAAATTACTAACTTCAAATGGTAGCGATTTTGATGGTTGTTCATCAACGAAAAAATCTGCTAAACTGGTTAAAGAGGTAGAATTCAAAGACAAAGACACATTGTTAACCTTAGCAGTGAGATTATCATTTTTCCATTCGTCTGCATGAACCATTTCATGACATTTAAGCAAAATCTGATGTTCCAGTCGAAACATAATCTTAGGAATTTGTGGTAAGCCTGTAAGACCTTCAACTTCACTCCAATCACGTGTCCTAGTTGTGAACTTTTCCTAATTAATAAAATACATAAATTCAAATACTTATCGTATATATTTATAACTATAATAACTAAGCTGATTTAAGGCACAACTAAAACAGAAAGTCAAAAATATGTGTAATGGTCGATGTATAATGTTGTATTAAAATCTAAAAAAAATTAAGTAGTTATTCAAAATATGTTTTATGGAAATCTTACATGTAACTGAGTACAATTCTGTGTACTACACAATTGCTTAACTTATTTCAAATAATTTGTAGCCAGTTATGAATTATAACTATTAGCTCAAATTTTTTACAAACTCGGTGATTATAATGTATAAACATCAATATTTAATACATGTTGGAATTGGGCCTTAGATGTGCCTATGAAACTAAATTATTAAAATACTATTTAACTAGTTTCAAAGTATGTGTGCTACAATATTATTGTTTTGTTGATCTTTATAACAAAAAATAGAGTCATTTTTAAAACGCAAATTCCATGTACTATACGTTTGAATAATATTGAATCATAAGATCGACAAAACAAAGGTAAATGGAAATAAGTTATTATGAGTACCTTTTTATGCTGCAAAATGAACAGCAAATAATTTGTGTAAGCACACCCACATTGCATTCCAAGGGCAAATGATAAAATTAAAACAAAGTAAACATTAAACTCAATAATGATCATGCAATTATTATTTATGTAATAAAACCACATACAAAAAAAGAAAAGAACAGAATAGTTTTTAGCCAATATATTAACTATAAAGTAAATATCTTAATAGAGCCTAAAAATATCAAGCATTAAAAACAATTAATAATGTTTAATTAATATTTATTTTCAATACTTTTTTCTTGTATTGAAGTAAAAGGCAAATGAAGAAATCCAGTTACAAAATATCTAACAATAACATAACTCTAGATTAATTTAGCTGCAATATAGTAAGTATATACTTTTATAATTGTTACTGAATAGAATTCAGTACAACACAAAAAAAAAAAAAACACTTAAATAGTCAAATCACTTACTAGATTTGAAGAACAATTTTTTCTTTTTAACCTGATTAATAATGACATGCAGCAGTTTTGAAGAAAGAAAATTTTAGAGGTATAAGAAAAAACATAAATAAAACATTGTTTCATGAGTAGTGTATAAAATAGGTACCTGAAATTCATCCCACGGTATAAATGAACACTCTTCTGTACCAACATTTGTAACTTGCAATTTAACTACTGAATGTAAGCCTTCTGACTGATGTAAAATTTCTACTCTTCCAAATTTTAAAGTAGTAATAGCAATCTAAAAATAAAGAATTAATTTGGTTTTTTACCGTAATTGATACTATAATAGAAACGACATAATCAACTGAAATAAATATTAAATACTAAATAGTAAAAATTAAATAATAGGTATTATGTAATTAATAGGTAAATAATAATAATTTACCAAATCTTTGCGTTTGATAGAACTTCCAATTGAATCACGTTCACTGGATGTAGTTGGTGGTGTTAATTCTCCTCCACCAAAAATGTCATCAAATGCTTCTGAAGCTACTTCAACATTTTTCACATGGCCAGTTTTTGGTCTTTGTGAAGAAGGAAATTTAAACATTACATCAGCACCATCAGTTGTGTCTAAACTTAAGTCCATTAAACTTTCGCTATCTGAACTCATATCAGACCTAAAATTAGTTTTAACTATTTTAAATTTATGCATTGAAATTAATAATAGTAAATTATCTAATGAAAATCACTACTATACCTGACTGAAACATTATCATTAAATTCTTCTGTAGTTTGTTTTCCTGTAATGTCAACAGATGCACCAAAATTAAACCATCGTTTTTTCATGCCTTTGAAAGATGGTAAATTAATATCTGTAGTAACTGACTCTGCCATTTTAATTTGAGACATTTCTTTAATATTATCATACACAACAGATGATGCCTTATTTGACATAAATTCTTTCCGTTTAGAAGTGGCACCTGATATGGCCATTGGTATTCTCAATGCTTGGCTCATATCATATACATATTCAATATCCTGAAGACAAATAAAATAAATATTTACTTACTTATATCATAATACAGAATTAAAAGCAACAAACATTTGTTTACCTCATACGTAGTTTGTACAATGTTACTTAATTGTGCACTATGACCGCTTTGAGTTGCTATACTAGATGAATCTGCTACAACACTTGAGCTTACATCATCAACACCTCCAGACTTGCTCAACTTATCCAGTTGAGCACTAGTGACAAATGTCACTTCAACTTGAGCAAAAAGTGCGGAAAATACAAATGATCCACTTTTTGTACTTCCTAGAATGTTATGTTGATCAGCAACAACATATGTAGCCAACTGATTATAAACATATTCATTAAAAATTAATAAAATAACAATTAATTAAAACTTGTGTGTAGTTTAAGTTTAAAAAATTCTTACTTCATCAACTACATCAGCCACACGCAACAAAAAAAGGTACTGAAAATGATTAATCTGTACGCTGATTAAATTTGGAACATGACATAACACAGTCATATCGCCATATTTTAAACTTCTGTTCAATACTTCTGATTTTGAAGAAAACGTAGGTGGTTGAACCCATAAAGTTAAGGGAAAAGCTTCAAGAAATGGTACTGGAGAAGATCCTACTGCTCTAGCACCATAAAAATCACCCCAAACTGGATCTAATCTGATGCACCTGATATATCACAATAAATAAATGTAAGTACATTTGGTCAATATCTCACTTGATTAATTTATTTATCTTGTAATCTCTGATAATACTAATTAATTTACTAGGATGTTGTGTTATTTTACAGTGAATTTAATATAACTTGATAACGCACTATATGAGAGAAAAAAAAGATGTAAACTTACCAAATATCTTTAGCCTCAATCCATAAAAGTTCTTGGCTAACCTCTTTCATGAACTCTTCTAATGAATTAACAATTATATTATTAGGGTATTCTCGCACGTTGTCATTACCTAAGAAACAATAAATATTTTAGTCTTTAATTATTTATTACAAACAGAAATTGAACTTTAAATTTGACAAATAGACTAATTGTAAACTACATACGTCATACACTAAAAAAAATAATTTACCACCATATTCTGCATATTAAAGACTCAATAGACAATAAACAAATTGGTGTAGAAGCAATATTTCAAAGACATCTTACTGAATTATAATATAATTTTAAAATATTTACTAAATTGGTATTTAATGTATATTGCGCGTTTTAGTTATTATTATTTACTCAACTTTTTTATTTTCTGTTTATTATTTCATTCCAAAAATGAAAGTTAATTTTTTTTAAAAAATTAAATATTAATACAATTTCAAATTTATTATTTAAAAGATTCAAAAAAGTTTTAGAAAAACAATTAAAAAAATAAGCAGTTCAATAATTTTTAACTATTTAAAAAAGATTTTTCCATAATTTATCTTGGAAAACCAATAACAAAGTGGTAGATTAAAAAAATCATGACAAATAATTTTTAACTTGCCGTTAGTCGCGTCATGGTCAAAACGACCGCACTTAAATATTATGATTTTTGCAGAATTTATTCTTCAACATATGAATTTAACACTTTTTGTACCTTTTTAAAAACTTATTAGCTATTATTACATATGGAAAACTATTAATTTGAACAATTATTTCCAGAAATAAATAATATTGAACAATGATATATTAAATTGCGGTCTTATAGACCAACCCGCGACTAATCACGTTCTGAATATTATTTAGAGAACCAATAATATATCAACATCTACATTTTATAAACTGCCTGCTTCATTTAAAATTGAACGATAACCTTTTATCGTATGGGAATATTTTTATCTTTTACTATCAACCTATATTTTTTTTTATATGATAAATTCATTTTTGTGTTCAACATAATACCTGCCACACGTATTTCTGTTGTTTGAATTCACTAAAACTGGTACGTACTGTTTCATGGATTATACATAGTTTTTATTACTTTCTGTCATAGTATATACGAGTATATTATACAATTCATAGTTATTTGGTTTTCATTGAGTTTATCATGGACGAATATTGTATAATTAGTGCTTTAGAAACTCAATGTAAAAACAGTGAAAATTATATTTGCAGAGAGCATACAGTAACATATTGTCGGCAATGTGACGAAAACATTCAAAATTCTTCCGACAATTTAGATTAATATAAAAAATATAAAAAAATTAACCAGATCAACTTTTTAAGTAAATAATATTATTTTATATTTAACTTCATAGTTTTTTTTTTTTTTTTATTGTACACAAAAAAATTAACTTTGTTTGGAAAAATACATTAAATAAGTATTAAATATTTTTTAATTATAATTAAATATTAATAAAATTAATAGATTGTAGAAAATAAAGTTGGTGTTGTATAAAATTATAGTGTGGTCAAAAAGACCGCAGCGCAACTAATAGCGTAAAATATGCTCGCGCGACTAACGTCGGGTTAAGTATTAAGGTTCATTTGGTAAAGATTCACCTATAGAGAATTGATCAAATTATTAAATATTTCACACTTCTTAGATAGATTGTATAACTAAATTGACGTTTTTACCTTGAGCATGATTTAATAATTTGTCTGTAACTGGATGATAATCTCCATCTTTAGTTGGATATTCTGAAGAATAAAATAGAGATGCAAATTGTAATCCATTCACACAATTAGCTAAATCAGTTCTTGACATGCCATGTTCATTACTACGAACATTACTCAAAGTAGCTCGACTAGTTTGTAGATTTAATGATTTAGGACGATCTTTCTGATTGTTACAAAGTTTTGTTTCTTCAAAAATAAACTGTTAAAAATAAATGCTTATAAATCAAATAATTTTAGAATATTTTTGCATAAGTAACACTGGTATACTCATGATAACTAATTAGGTACTTACACGAGGCATAATTGCTTCAATAAGAATATCAAAATAAATTGCACCACCTAAATTATCTTGATTTGCCACATTAGTTGTCATTAATGATTTATAAACATTCAATGCAAATGTATTCAACCACAATATAGTAAGAGCATCAAAGTTCAATTGTACTGGATTTAACTGAGCATAAAATTTTGATGGTGGTACTGAAATAAATTACTAATTAGAGTATTGAATTAATATAAAACAATCAACTAATAATAAAACAATTAACTTGATCAATAAAAAAATTTAAGAACTTATCATTAATGTTCAGATATATATATATATAAATATAAATAATTACTGTACATAAATAAATATATACATATTACATATTATATAAAATATATGTAATATTATAATTATACAATAATCATGGCTTACGTGGAAATGCAACATCTCCAGGATAGTAGTAATACGTAAATTCTGCATGTATCACTTTAGAATCATGGGGTAATTTATGACGTTCTTTGTCTCCTATGATAAAAATTTTAATTGAAAATATATAAAATTATATTATAACTACTATACATTTTTCTAGTTTTAAAAACAGACTTGAATAATAAATAATCGCCGCACTATGTCATACACTCATACCTTTTATAAAAGAAATTTGCTCTTGTTTCTTCCCAGACTGTACTCTAAATACAGTAAAGTCTGACATTCTTAAAACTGTACAACTTGACATTAGCTTGGAATATTGAGCTTTCAAAAATGTTGATATAGTTCCTTTATGACTATCAGGTACTTGAAAGTTTTCTCGGACTATTGTGTACAGATTTCCCCAAAAATCGTTCTGAGCATCTTTTAGCCATTGAAAAAATGATGAACTAGCTTTCTTATAGAGACCCCAATGTAGCCGATCACTATCAGCCAAATGATACGGATACAGATCAATTTGAAAACAAGTTACTTCAATTTGTATTGAACCTCCTTTTGATAAATCTGGATGGAGTGAATGACCTGAAAAATTCATATATTAAATTGAACTGAGTTAACTTAACAGTACATTATATAGGTAATCTTATCTTACTCCCAGGATCATCACTTAGGTGAAGATTAATTTTTTGGGCAACAAAATGATACGATGTTTCAATTACATCATGAAAACTAAAAAGACAGGAACTTTTTGAACTTGACACAAATTTTCCCCTTTTTTCCTGATCTAGTTGAGCTTGGTACTCAGGTAAACCCTAGAAGATGTTTATAGAAGTATATAATAACATGATTAAGATGCAACTTATGTACTAATCAATTAAAACCATAAATAATTTACTTCAAGCTTTCTAAAAGCTTTTTTCTTGCGAGAAAGCTCTATGGATTTTTGGATAACACCTGCTAATGAATCAATATAATGTAGTGCAGCTTTCATTTGTGAATCAGTGAAAACACACAACAATTCCTCTATTAAAATTGCTAGTTTACATCCCAAAATAAAACAATCTATGAAGTAATTGGTTTTAAATTAGTACAGTTCACACACTTATATATTAAACAATTTAAATAAAATGTTACCTGAAAGTCTTTTTTTAATAGTTAATCGACAAATAATATCATTTGTAAATAATTTAATAGGAGGCTTATTCCGATCATCAGTAGAATATAATTCAATTCGAATCATCTGCCAGGTCAGTTCTTTAAATATTAATATTTGAGTTTTTTGTTCATTTTTTAGTCTAGTTGACTTAAGATTAGCAGATTCCCAATTAGGAGACTTTGATTGAACTATTATTTTTAAAATCTAAAAAGAAATTTAAATACATACAAATATTTTCTAATTAACGATTAAATATCTATATACAATACCTACTAATAAATAATTGTAAGTTCATAATGGTCATAAATTAATGAATCATAAATAAACAAAATTTAAAAAGTTATGTAACAGTTATGTAACAGTTAATCGAACAATATGTATTTTTTTGTAGAAGATAATATTAACCCAATTGAATGGAACAAATTATCATGTGAATTTAGAATTAGGTACAATTATTAGATAAGTAGGTACATAATCATTATTATTTAGGTTAGTGTGTAAAATATTTGTAACCATATTAATTTAGGTATACAATTAACTAAATAAAGAATATACAGAAACATCGGCAAACATACATTATGTAGTTTCAAATTAACAAACTAATAATATAGTTTATCAAGAGAACAAAATATTTTAATTCTAAACGGTTAGTGTCAAAAAATTGATTATATAATATATTACCTGGACTGAAGCATAAAAAGCTGGATCTCTAAAAGTAATATTAACTTCATTAATTTGTATAGTCATACCATCAATTACTTGATTAATAAATTTGTATTTTCCTGGCTGTAAAGTCTGTATGTTTTCTCTCATCGCCATAGACTCTACATTTTCACAGGTCTCAATTTCTACTGAGACTTTATCTAAAGTCTAAAAATATACGTCATACTAATAATTATAATACTTAATATAATATAGATTACATTTTACATTGACATTTTATTCCATGTATGGAAATAAAATACACAGTTTATTTTATAGAAATTTAAATCATTCAGTTCAAACAATGATAGATGATATACTGGGTCATGAGGAAAAGAAAATACTACCCAAACAAATGATTGTAATTGTTGGCATTTGGATTGAAACTACTTTAGTTCAATTTTTAATGCGTTTACAAATTCGAAATAATGTATTGATCGATAATAGAACACGGCATTTGTCTGAACACACAAATTACTTAATTGGAATGTTGAAAACTTTTGTTTTAGGCAATTTAGGTACTTTAAACTTTGATAAACAACAGAGATCATAATGATTCTACAATTACAAAATACTATACACGCAATGTGACGGCTAGACAGTTACAGTGAACTTATTACCAAAGACATGGGTACTTTCTTGATGGCCATGAACGGAACTTGAAAAAATACTCTGTCACATTTAGCGCTGGTGATCCGTATAAAATACGGTACGTCCAACACGTCCATCAGAGCATTTTCATCAAGCTCCAAAGAGGACAATTCACCTTCGCCTTTAAATGTGCTTAAATTGATGTCTTCTTCTTTCAGACCTTTGGTAAACCTACATTTTCAAACACATTATTACGCACCGTGTTAGGTACACGCAGTCAGAACAATGAAATACGTGCATTTATGTTGTACATGTTTACCTTGATAGTTGTTTTAAAATTTGCTTTTTCAGTACTGAGGCCATGGTTTAGGTGGTGTACAATAATTTCTACAACATAAGAACAGCGACACGATGACACATTAACTGTATGAATTCGTGCGTTTTAAATTCGGTGACGTAATAGGGGACCGCGAACAAGGATCATTTTGAGACTGTTTGAATGATAATCGACCAATTCGAATACGGCGGCGATA
>CM029364.1:2910376-2981551 GCA_017140985.1 Hormaphis cornu | reverse complement strand
ACAGTCGTGCTTCAGCAAAACCAAATACCTACCTTTCTCTTGTTTACTGCTTTAAAATATAATGAACGTGCAAATGTTCAAACTACCCAACTCTAAATACTGAATATTTTAAAACTGTTTAGAATATATTATTTAAATATCCAATAGTACTCGCACACAGTTTTGTCATTGACATAATATTTCTATTGCACATCTGTTTACACACGCTTGAGCAAAAAAAATATTGTTATATTTTTGTACAACATTATTTTAGAAAATAAATTAAATTGGATTAATGTGTAGTATAAATGTGTATTAATTATAGAATGGTTTTTTAGATTCCGAGTATACCAAAGAATGTATTCATGGTATTAACATAATAATGTGTTCATTGTTATTATTGTCGTGAAACTACATTCATTTCATTAAAAACAAAAAACTTAACACTCGTAATAACCACTTTTTGATAGCTTTTGATATTTAAAAGTTACAGACAAAAACAAACAAAAAACTTAGGAAATTAATTAATGGGCAACTGCATGTCTAAGATAATAAAGTAAATAAATAAATAACATCCTAGGTGTACTGACACAAGAAGCCAGAAAACAAAACTGCAGGCTCTCATAGTCTCAGAAAACCCTTTTAAATTCTTATAATTTGTGTCGGAGAAAAGAATTAATTCTCCTAATACCATCAATAAAAATGTTTTACATCAAATAGGTACAAATTTCTATATGTTTTTGGGAATGACATTTTTATTGTTACATAGAATTTCGAAAATAGTCGGCCAAGGTTGTTTAGAGTGCCAACATAAAAACTATTACTTGGATAAGGTAAATACAATAAAATTAAGCGATATTGCATATCTAACACTTAAATCACTACAACTCCTCAAATAACTGTCTAAATAAAACAAGTTTTATACTTATAAAAATTTAATTTTTAAAAAATTTAATAATCTCTGGTTTTTGATATTTTTGTTGTAGTTTTGTCAGCAATAACTAATCCGAAAATTATTCAAACTAAATGAAATTTCTTTACCGACCATGTTAAAATATAATAAAAGTTTCAAAAAAATCTGAGTCAAATATAAAACTTAGAACTTGTTGACTATTTGACTCATTGAGCTTGGACAAAACCGTAATTTCTGTAAGCAATCCAATGATTTAAGTTTTAATATTAATATCAAACTTCAAAATTAGTAACATATACAAAACGAAGTCACAACTCAAAAAAGCTTCTCATCAGACTCTGAACTACTCCCTTTATATTATGGGGTCATTCCTTTCAGAATCTAAAACAAAAATTAATTGGAAGTTAAATAAACATTTGAATTTTTTTTTAATATAACACTTAGAACTGGTATCACTGCTAAATGCAAGTATTTTAAAAATAATACTATATTGGATAAAATAATTTCAATTCAATATAAATAAATGTTTTCAATAGTTTTGTTTTCCAATTATACATTTTTATTTTTGTTAAAAATGACATAAATATAAAATGAAATTACAATTTTTTTTAAATACAATAAAAATAAAATATTTAATTTCAACAAATTCTACATTTATTCAGTCAATTTTAAAATTTCATTTAAAAATCTTATTTATAATTTTTAAAAAATGATAATATATTATTTACTATTATATAATAAAGATGATGGAATATACTTAAGTTAAATTTATAAACCAGAAAAGAAATTAAATAATAATAATTATTATTCTATATTTAAAAATACTTATTCTAAAATAAATATTGCACTCATTTTTCTACTGCTTCCATTACAGCTAATAATATCAATAATATAACTAATTATCTAAAAGAATATAAACTATTGTTTTCTTTAAACAACACATTTTTTGAAAGTATTTAAAATAAAAAACAATTCAATGTTACTTTTATAAAATTAAAGTCTATGGTATACAATTTTTACAGTTATAGTTACATTTTAAAATGAAAAATTATTAAGTAAAAATAATATTTAGTATCTTGCTTTGAATATAATAAAATAATTTAATAACTATAACAATTTAACACAAAACACTAAAAAGTATGTTTAAACTACAAAACTATTTGAAATTTTTACCAATTTTTATAACATCTATTGTATTATTGTATTATCCATCAAAAGTACCTAATTTTGTCTTAGTTTTATTAAAGAATAATGAAAGAATAAAATAAGCATCGAATAATTTATTTCTTTAGGGTGTAAACATTTTTGAATAAATTGTTTTTTCTATCACATAATACTGCTTTTGAGCTTGTTCAACTTTTTTTAACTGAATTAAAATATTATGTGTTTCTTCTGGAATCGCCTCTAGAGCTCGCCTGTAATACTTAATTGCTTTTTCATAGTAGTTAAGGGAACTATAAGCTTGACCAAGACGGAAAAGTGCTTTTCCATTATTACAGTCATAACTTAAAACCTATAACAAAAAAAATCATTAAAAATAATATCTATAAAATATAAAAATATTTATTATTTATTTGTAACTTACTTGTTTAGAAAATTCGATGGAATTTTTATAATTTTTATTTTTTAAATGAACATTGGATAAATTTAATAATGTATTAATTTTTACAGCTTCAAATAAACTTAAATTAATATCAGAATTTTTACAGCAACTTTTATACCTAAAAAATAAAATTACATATAGCACTAATCAATTAACCATCGTACTAGGGTACACACTACACATATAGGTATAACATATATAAACTATTAAAGTTACATACTTATATATACAATATAATAATCAACATTAAAAATACATACCAATCAAAGTATCTTAACACCTTATCATACTTCCGTCTAGCACTGGAAAAGTTTTTACTGCTATAAAAATGATTTCCAGATTCTTTAATTTGATTAAGTATTTTATTAAATTGTTTTGCCTAGAAAAAATAAATTATAATAAAAAAAATTTAGATTTACAACATTTGTTTCATGTAGTTACATCAAGATCGCTTTGTTGAAACGTCCAATCATCAGGAAAAGGTGGATAAACATCACTAGTTCCATCATTTTCATTAATATTCCAAGTATTACTATCATTTGATAACTCACCACAGTCTGCGATTATACAAGGCTAAAATAAAAAAACAAGCATAAAAAATAAACTAAAAATACATTCATATTAAATTTATAAGCTTTAGAAAAGTAAACTCTGAGCCAAGCAAATCATGCTTTTGCTATAATGTTATTTACACATAACTCTTCTAATAGTAAACCTTGAACTTAACTTGCAACTATTCTAGAATTAATAAAAAAATAAGTAAATACTATAGTCACAAGGATAAAAAACATAATCTACAATATATATTTTATATTGTTATTGATCTTAAAATTCAAAAATACTTCAAAACTAATAAACAAATGTTGTTATCTCATAATAACTCCTATAATGCTTGCTAAGCACATTTTTGTACATTATTTTTGTCAGTATTAATCCTAGTATAGACCTATATGGCTATTTAAACTTTTTATTGAATTCGAAATTTTTAGCTAAAAATAAAACAATTTAGTTAAAACTTTGAAAATTAATAATAGATCAATGTTTGATACAGTCTACGGTGACAATTATGACAATAATCAAACAATAATTAAAACATTTTTTATTTTGACTTACATTAATAGGCACGTCATTATTTGTAGCTGTTATAGAAATCGTTTGCACAACACCAAGTCCTTTTTTCACTTTTCCAAAAACCACATTCTTGCCATCTAAATGTGGACATGGCGCAGTTGTGATGAAAAACTGTGAGTTATTAGTATTGGCTTTACCTGTATTAACCATACTCAACGTTCCAAGTTCTTCATGCTAAATAAAAAAATAGTATGAAATTGGATTGAAAACCAACATCATTATTTGAATAATTACTAAGGAAAAAACAATTTTAAACACTTCCTACATATTCTAAATTAGAATGAGTAAAGTTGTATACTCTATAAAACATTGATTAAATACAAAATCAATGATTTAAATAAAAATATTTTAAGAAAACTTCATTAGTCATAAAAAATGTGAATATAGGACAAAATTGGTTTTTGTACATAAGAATTAATTATTAATAGTAGAATAATTTAAAGAAATTTCAAATTTTGTTTCCTCTTCAAAAAATTTCTCAAACTAAAAATATACTCTGAGCGTAGAGAACACAAGTAGGCAGCACTACCAAATGATGGTGCTCTGCAGACCTGGGTCTAATTTCTTCTACTGTCTTCTACCAAGTGGCAACAGCGTAATCCCAGGTGGAATCTTGGTGGAACAGGGCGCCACGAAGTAGCACATAGTAGAGAATGATTAGTTTCTGACACTATTTGGTTGCCGCCTACTTGTGTTCTCTCACCACCCAGGGTATTGATACACAGTTGAGAAAAGAATTGTAATTGGAAAAAAAATTAAAATATAGAATGTATAGTGTCTAAGCTAATTTGGGCTGAATTAAATTTGAGATTTGTTCATGGTTTTATAAATTAGAAACAAAATTTAATATTTACATTATAATTATTTTAATACTAAAGTAGTTTTGTTATATGATTCCTAATTTCAATAAATTATAGCTTAAATTACCTTAAAATTAAAATTTTCGTCTTCAAAGAATGATCCATAAATACTTTCTCCACCAGAACCATCATGAGCCGTAATATCACCACCCTGAATCATAAATTCTGGAACAGCTAAAATTAAAATTAATACATTATACAATCTATTTAACTGAGAGGTAGTATTGGTATTGCATCAATATTGGATAAGATGAGGGATGGTTTGCACATGTGATGCGGACAGAAGAAACTGAAATAGTAAGAGCGGTTATAAAAATGAACATTAAAGGAAAAATAGGTAGAGGAAGACCAAAAAATAGATGGATGGAAAATTGAACAAGATATGAGGGTTGCTAATGTGTGTGTAGGAGATGTGAATGATCGTGATAGGTGGAGGATTAGGACGAGGGTCGTTGACCCCAAATTGTTGGGAGAAATGCAAAGAAAAAGATAACGCTAAAAAAAGCTTTAGCAATTTTTTACTGTAAATTTGTATCTACTAGAAAGCATTTTTATCTAGTAAATGTATTTAATCAATACAATTATTTACTATACAAATTATATTTGCATGCTTCAGAAAACGTTTTCTAAAATATATAATTTATACATATTATTTTATAATATCTATATTCAAGTTTTTATTGTTTTTCTTAAATAAATCTTTTACAGTTAATTCGCAGATTATATTTTTGTATAGTGTCCTGTATTGTGTAAAGGAAACCAAAATTATACACAGTAGAATCTTTAATTAATATTATTTATTAATAATCATACACTAGTTATCAATTAATACATTATTAGGTAGTTCTAAGGTTACAAAAATTGTATATACACTACCTACATGGGTACATAAAATAAAACTTATTTTTTTACATTGTGAACACAATGAATAGAAATTAATTGTTTGTCTGACATCAATTTTGTCACTGACTACCCATTTAATGGATAATAGAATTGATTATAACTTACACAGCCAACGACAATTATAATATGTTTGTTTTAACCATAGAAATAGGCAGTTAAGGCACACAATATGTTCATACCAATTCATATTTTATGGAATACTATAAAATTCACTCTAAGGTAGATTTTAGTAGTAAATTCATTTCACTGATAAATAGTGTTCTCTTATCAATGTACTATTTTTAGTAAACTAGAAGTTCTAAATATTAAGTAATACAATTATTAATACCTCGGTGAAAATGTGATCCCTTAAAATGTAATGGTTTTCCAAACATACCAATACCCTTTTCACCTGTACAAAGGGCTCTAAAATTTTCCGAAGTTTTGGGCACACTATCGTTAAATAGCTCTATAATGATTCTTCCAACTGTAAAAATATAATACAAAAGTTAACAAATTAGGCCCAGACAAATAAGTTTAAATAAAATACATTAATTTAGTTTTATAATAGATTTTAAGTTCTTACTTTTTTCATGTGCAATTTCAACATCTAAAAATACCACAGAGTTTCCAGAGGTAATTCTGTTAATGTTGTTCATGATAAACAATCAAAATATTACAATACTTGCTAGTAAAATACAAATACTGTAAACTATGTTCTGCAGAGTTTAAGTCACATGATTCTGTACGATGATGGGTAAGAATTGCCTACCCAAAGTTTTATATGCATGTAATAGATACATGTTAAAAGTTTTGGTTTAACAAAAACAGGTACCTAATGAAACAAATATATATATATATGTAGAAAATTATTGCTAATACTGCTTAGGTTCTGAGTAACCAGTAAAGAAAAAAATTCAATAATTTTGACTGAACAGTGAAAAAAAAAAAAAACACGTAGACTGTGAATGCTTTTTTGTAGTTCTCAAGAAATGCAAACATAACTTTTAATAGATAACAGGAAAAAACTGTTCCTCTATGGTCCTACTCCCAGACGGTGTGTGATAGTTTTCAAAGATCATTTCAATCGCGCTAAATAATTATCTAACTACAATTCAGCAACGCGTTTTTACTTTAGAACTCGAAACCATTCACTTAAAATGCAGTATATTGGACGCCAAATGACGTTGGACGCGTCGCCAAACAATCCTCATGACGCTAATCCGCGTCAGTACGCAGTAAGCGTGTTAAGCAAACACCCACAGAAATCAAATTTAGCAAACGCCAGACAGAAAAAACCACAAATTACAAAACGTTACATTATTTTAATATTTTTGACTTGTGTAGTTATTGTCATTATCATACTTCATTTCATCATTCCCACGGTCTAAGATAAGAATTCTTATCTTTGTACCAAGATGGATTGATCAATCCACCAGCTTGCTTTCTATATAATATTCTTAGACCGTGCTTTCTATCATGAACTATAAGTAAATACTAAGTTTTATAGTACTTGCTATTAGTCTAAAATCTAAATCATAGGTCTAAATTAATCTGTGCTTTCTATCTACAATCGTGGTACGCAGTGCTTGATTTGGGGGACGAAGTCTCCTTTTTTTAAAAAAAAATATTTTAGCGTCCCCTTCTAATTTGGTACTCTCTATGGCCTAGCATAGGCACTTCAATAAAAAATTAATTTTTAATTGACTGCAGCGTCTCGATGGACATAATAATACATTATAATGTCTATGAGCGTCCCTTTGCTATTTTTTTCCAAGTCAAACATTAGTGGTACGGAATCATTTCCGAATACTAACGTCCGAACCACGAATCAAGATAGTAATTTTAATTCGTGGTCCCAAGGTTTATAGATCTATAAATCTTGCCAACGATTATTATTGCCCAGGTATTCTACCTATAACGTGATCTTGCCCAACACGTCGTCTGCTTCTATATAGTTGTATAAACATAGAGGCAAGATAGTTGATAACTATTATCATCAAATCTGATAATAACAAAAACCCGCCAAGAGCACAGAACAGACTATAGAGTAATTATTCTGTGTCATTGCCAATTAATTTTTGTTTGATAAAAAATGTTCCAGAAAAAATGTTAAAATTTAATAGAAGGTTGCCTACATATAAATCCATTTGCAATTAAAAAATTTGCACGATCGTTCGTCACAATTTTTTTTTTTTTTTAGTCATACCTGTAAATTATTTTTGGAAAAAAAATTCGTAACTAAAAAATTAACTCCACAATTTTGTTATGTAAGATTTAGAAATTAATTATTCTGTTAAAATAAACAAAATTGTCTATTAGCATCCAAAATTTTCGAAAAAATCGCCAGTAGTTTCTGAAAGCGTATAAAAAAATTATCGATTCTATTATTTTTAATACAACAATAAAATAACACACTGTATCCCAATTAAATTTTAAATCGTAATAACTTCAGAAATAATTGACCAAATGGTTTCACACGTTGTTTAAATTAATATTCTTAATACTTGGGTACATTATCGAAAGTTTTTAACCATTTTACGGAAAATTCTAAAAATAAAACACTCAATTACTCCGTAGTTTGTTTGATTATTTTTGATGGGTTATTTTAGTAATAGTTTAAAAATTTTTTTTATTATGATAATAAGGTTCCAAAAAAACTTTATTTTTATTAAAAAAAAATTTTTTATGCTATTTTCACCCTTTTTAAATAATAGTGCTCTAATAATAGAATCTATTTTACTAATTGAGGCCAAATTTTTATAGGTTAAAAACAGACAGAGCTCGGTCAGAACTGTTCTTTTTGTAAGCAATTCACAATCGCTCACAAATGTAACATTCAACATATAATTAAACCTTTAAAAACAGTGACCCACAGCATTGAACTACCCACGTGACCTAAAGTGATTTCGTTTTTTTTTATTTCGTTTCAACTCTTTGGATTAAACGAACAATTTTGATTAATAAAATATTTTGAATCTTGAATTTGATACACAAAAATTAATCTTTTCTTCTGTGCAATTGCGCGTGGGCCAATATTCTTCTTCCATGAAAATTGAAATCGGTCACATTTGTGATTCGACTTGTGTTGGCAACCTTTACCGCTTGCCACACGACTCGGCAAAGAGAAGAGGCGGACGGTCTCTTTCTGAGGCCACAACAACTCGACAAATTCGTAGCACCGAATTTTTGTCATTTTTTAATTTACGCGTGTCGCTAAGGTAAGTACATTTTTGCACCCTTTGGTTCTTTATTAAATAATTTATCTACGAGTAAATTGACAATTGTCCAACACATTTTAAACGCTTTGATTATTTTACATTTTTGGGTTTTCGATATAATACCCTCAAATACTCCGACGCATCACACATGCCGCGTGCGTTTTCCTCTCTAAATGAATTAAGTACTTGGTAAAATATTTGTACATCCAATAATTCATTTTAATTATCGTCTTATGTGTGCGATCATTCAATGTGGGTCATTTTAAACATTCCAAACGTCACAAAATTCGCGTAATTGTCATAGACATAACCTTAAATAACAAATAGCCCATGCCTCTGGTTACTTTTTTGCCCGGCGTAACTGGAGTCTGGGACGTTATTAATAAATTTTTAAATGTATTGAATCTAGTATAATTAGTCTGTCGGTTTTCAGTTCTTAAACGTTTCATCTCTACGCCACAAGATGGGTAGAGAGGACAAAGCGACTTGGAAAGCCAACTACTTTGTGAAGTTAGTGGTACGTGCCAACAATGATTATTTGTATCTGCTGAAGTAATAAAGTATTTTTTTAATTAAAAAAAAAAAAACAAAACATTTTTCAGAGTCTTCTTGACGAGTTCCCAAAATGTTTCATTGTGGGTGCCGACAACGTTGGTTCCAAACAGATGCAGCAAATCCGTATCAGTCTTCGTGGAGACGCTGTTGTACTGATGGGAAAAAACACCATGATGAGAAAGGCAATTAAAGGTCATATCGACAGAAACCAATCTCTTGAAAAGTAATTTTTTTCATCTTGTTTTTAGTTACCTAGTTAAAAATATTTTATGTTTATGATGATAACCTTTACTGAACTAAGCGGAGTCTTAACGCATCAACGCCAGAAATGGTTGAACCCATTGGTGCGGACAATGCTTACTGTAGTAAAATGCTTAAATTGCTGTCTGAAACAAGTATATTTGATTGTGTGGATGTTAATATAACTTTTAAGATTACTTATGTTTTGTAATCTTATCTACAGTAATCGTGATGATAATCTATACCTTAAAAGATCAATCTTTAACATGTCAAAGCCAGAAATGGTTGAACCCATTGGCATGGATTGATGTTTATTGATGTAAAATGCCTAGAGGCTGTCTGATTTACTGTACCCGATTTGAAAACATATTTGTTTTATTTTAGCTCAAAATAGTATTATTAATATTTATTATATTTAAAAGTGTAATTAATGTTCATTTATATTTTATTAAGGATTATGCCCCATATCAGAGGAAATGTTGGATTTGTTTTCACTAGTAGTGATTTAGTTGAGATTAGAGATAAGCTATTGGAAAATAAAGTGCGTGCTCCAGCTCGTCCTGGCGCCATTGCTCCGTGCCCTGTTGTTATTCCTGCTCAGAACACTGGTCTTGGGCCCGAAAAAACATCATTCTTCCAGGCTCTTTCTATTCCAACTAAAATTTCAAAGGGAACAATTGAAATCATTGTAAGACAAATATTTTTGATCTTGTATGGTATCCATATAAAATATATACTTACACATTTGAAAAATTTAGAATGATGTGCACATTTTGAAAGAAGGTGACAAAGTAGGAGCTTCAGAAGCAACATTATTGAACATGTTGAATATTTCTCCATTTTCATACGGTTTAGCTGTGCAAATGGTTTACGACTCTGGAACTATTTTTGAACCTGCTATTTTAGACATCAAGCCAGAAGATTTAATCAAAACTTTCTTAATTGTAAGTCAACTTTTTTTTTCTAATATAATAAGTATTTAACTCTATTTATTTAAATAGTTGTATTGATTTTTTTTTTAATTCACAAGACTTATTTTGCATGTTTTTCATATTATTAATATTGAAAAAAATTAAGTTTAATTTGATTCAATTGTTGGTACCTATACTATTTTAATGGTCAGTGCACACAGAAGAAAGAGTGAACTATGTTAAAGTGTGTAATAATAATAGTGATTGGTCTCATTAGTAAAATATTTTCATTCTAGTTTCTATAATTTTTTTTAAAACACGTTTTATTAACGTGGAAACGAGGCTTTGGAAACTAACAATTATTTTAAGTAATAACATTTTAACCAACAGTAAATTTAATACATAATTCTTATTGTTATTTATTACTTATTAGTTTTTAACTGTCTACATTTAGTATTATTTTAAATAAAGTGATAAAGGATTAAGTTCACAAATAATGATGATGGATTTAACTTTTTGTCTTCTTTTCCCGTCAGAAGATTAATGTTGACACATACAAATCTGAATTTATTTGTAGTAGTAATAAATGTATTATTTTATTTTATGGTTGATTTTTTTTTTTTTTTTTTTATTAGTTATGCTTTTTTTTATAAATAATTGATTATGATGATCCTTAATTTCATTTTTTGTCTTCTTTTCCCGTCTGAAGACTAATGTTGATTATTAAAATCTGAATATCTTTGTTATGGTTATGATAACAATTAATTTATATATTGGCCTTGTTTATAATTAAGTTAATATTTAAGTACTGATTAACGTGTAGTTTAGCAGATTTTACTAATAATTAAATTTTTAACTATATTGGTATTGCTCATTAAGTCTATGAAAACTAAACTTAATTATTTTGATATTTAAACATAGGCCAATCTAGCTTTTAGATACAGCTAGATTTAAAATATTTAATACACTGAGTTTTGAAATCCTGTGTAGGGATGGCAAAAATTCTTGAAACCTCATTATATCAATATTCAATGTATTGTAAACTTAAATATTGATATGACAATATAACAAGATAGAATATATCATTATATTTAATAAATCTATATTATATTTCTTTTTTTTTTTTTTTAATAAAAATGAGTTTTTGGCTTTGCTAAAAATGTTAGTCACCAGTTGGCATTAAAACTCAACTATTACAATTATTTATGAGACAGGACGTATGACAATAATTTAAAACAAACATTCATGGATGACAATATTATCAAAAGTAAAATATTAATATTTTTTTTACCAATACCAAATTCTAAAAAATATATAAAAATCTAATATTAAATTATAAGCTCTAAATTTAGAAACAAATGTATGTATGTGTGTTTTATCTTAAATGTAATGTCTGTTATTTTTAGGGAGCCAGTCAAGTAACTGCTGCTTGTCTTGCTATAAGCTATCCAACTGTGGCATCTGCTCCTCACATGTTGATCAATGGTTTCAAAAACTTGGTTGCGGTTGCTGCTGAAACTGAAATAGAATTCAAAGAAGCTGAAACTTTCAAGGAGTACCTTAAGGTAAAACCCATTCATAACTTAAATGTACACTTTTTTTTTCTTTCCTCTAAGTATTAAAAATATTTTATTGTGTTATTTTAGGATCCATCCAAGTTTGCTGTTGCTGTTGCTGCTCCAGCTGAAAGTGCTGCTCCAGCAAAAGAAGCAAAGAAAGAAGAAAAAGTTGAAAGCGAAGAAGAGGAAGACGACGATATGGGCTTTGGTCTATTCGACTAATCTTGTTTACTCTGACTGTTTTTTTAAACAAAATAAACTAATTGAAAAACAATTTGTGTATTTCTGTTAATCATGCACTGTAAATATGATAAATATTCATAATTTTAAAATGGCTTAATTTGTTATTAAAAAGTATTTTAACGTTTCACTTCCATAGTGATTTGGGTTCGATAAAATATTTTTTGTTTGATTTAATCCTAAGTAGTTATGTTATTTAACTTTATCACAATTGGTACACTATAATATTGTCTAGAAAACATTAAACTTGTGGTGGTAAATAGTGAATTAAGTTAACTAACTTTATAATAATAACTTTTAACTAAACCGTCGTGTAAAGGTTAAAATAAAAGTCACAAGCAATTTACAGAATACGAAAATTTTCCTCAATTCCTTTGGTTTTTCTTCATAAGTTGGAAAGTGTAGCATAATAATTCATAGACAAACTTTTATTTAAATAAATTCTATAAAAGAACACAAATGCAATATTTAACAGTAATATGGTAATAAGAGTCTTAAAAATAACATAAGATTCATTATACAAGCCTTTGCAAATACAATGTAAATAGATATAGAAAAATAAATATATTATATGCTGTATTAGTCGTTTGAATCGGCTCATACTTGTCATATCTATTAAAAAACATGAAAACCTGTAAGCTTCCAGTACTATAATATAAATGTATAAAATAAAAATAAAAAAGAGTTCACATTAGTATAAAAATAGTAATTACAGAGTTGTTGACAAACAGTTCAAGCACATATTCTAAGCATACTTCTATAATAACAAAATCCTCTACGTTGGCACTAATTGTCATGATTTATATTTGGACTAGATATAATATGAGTAGCGTATTCTGTGGCTGGTATTTTCCATGGAAATTACAATTCTTGCTCATGGCTACATGACATATTTTATTGTTATAGCCAACTACTACATTATATTATGATAAAAAGTATGAGTAAAGTCCAGAGCACATGATGATTGTTTTGCTGATGGTCTCTTTGCGGGGAGCTGTCATGGCAATCGTGCTGGCTTCAGTAATTTATAATTACGACACTGCTGGTTTTGTAACGTGAATGCACACTGGAAATCGGTGATAGAACATTTTCCGTGCTTGTTTGTCTGATGGATTTGTGCATGAACCATCGGCAAAACAAGCGTCGTGTGCACTGGGTTTAAAGCAGGTCCAACCAATGATGGTTTACTGAGTAAATATAAGTACTGGCTGCAGTGCTTGAAAAAAATATTTTAGCATCCCCCTTCTAATTTGGTACACTTGGTGGTCTAGTCAAACCATATCAATAATTTTTAATCCAAGTCAAGCACCGCAGAGCTGGATTACTATGGTAATGAATGTTGGTTATTGCCTAAACACACATTGTTTAAACGTAACTCTCTTGCTTTGACGAGAACAGAAGGAACGAATCCAGCAGTCTAGGTTCGATTAGCTCGGCCGCTTCGTACTGGTTCATAATGTTACTACCACAGTTTGCGCTGATTTTCCGTAACGAGGCCTGTACAACATAATTAACAGAACAAAATTTGTATGTTATCTTACAAGATGACAACTGTACCTAATCTTTACTCTTAACCCGAGTAAACGCAACACTTATGAAAACGCTGAATGCTAGAGCCAAGAGATAGTCATCAATTTAGTTATTTATTGAGGTGGAATATCTGCCTTAATTCTATGGGAGAGGCAAGGAGGGCTGAAGTTCTCAAAAATGATTTATAGATGCATCAATGCTATAATAATGCTAGAGTTGGTTTAAATTAATTTTTAAGTTTGTACTAACTTCTAATAAGTACAAACCTAGCAAGGTATAGCACATATTGTAGAGTATTAATTATTACATAGGTTTGGATACTTTTTGACAAAAAATTGTTTTTTATTGGTAATTTTTACTACATTGAATTATTTGTTTAGTGATTTGTCCAACCTACATAAATATGTCTTTATACTAGCGAGAAAGGTCTTAGATCCGTTTAGATTTCGGACATAAATTACACAAAGAAGCTGTTAAAAATTTTTGAAAAAATAAGAACATTAATCCTGTAAATTCCGTAGTTTGAGCTCAAAAAATCAGTAGATTTAGTTGGTATGCTATGAAAAACCACCATAGAAAAACCGTAGTAATACTTAGATTATTATTATTATTTAGAGTATACTTTTTAAAAACTAGCCAAAAAATTGTCAACATTGTTTGAAATTTTTATTTACACGTGTACTTTATTAATATCAGTACTTATGTGAAGTAATTTGAACGATTTTTAGACAATGGCAACTACCAATAGGGTGGGTAGCTTGTTATAGAGTAGGTCACAGCTTTGGGTGGGTCACTGGTTTGATGTTTATATAAAATTTGTAAGCAATGGAAAGTTTGGAGCATTTTTTTGAGATTTTTTGGTTTTTAAAACTCAACTCAAAATTTATTCTAACCTGTAGATATATTTTTTGTCCGGTACCATAGTATGGTTACATATTATGTAAATACCAGAGTACCCAAAAAATTATCATAGAAAAAAAAAACATCATTGCAACACATTTCTTGCTGCGCTCAGGCCTCAGAATATTGTAGAAATTACATTTGTGTTTACCGTTAATTTTACTTATTTTCCACAATATTAATATAAATAGATATATAAAGTAAATTTGAACGAAATTTTCCATCTCTATTTGTAATATCTACTTTTGTAAAAGCTTAAGCGCTTTATTCTTTTCGTTATTCGTTACAAAAGAAAATTTTTTTTTTTTTTTTCAAATAATGTTTTCTATCGTTGCGTTTAGAATCTTAGAACTTTTCGTTTGAGCTACTGTAGGTGGGATTATTGGAAATAATTATTTTTATGAATTACCAACTACTTTTTTTTTTTTAGTTTATTATAATTTGATGTAGGTTCCTAATAATATAAATTTTTAGTTTATTATAATTTGATGTAGGTTCCTAATAATATAAATATGATATGCAAAATTCTTAGCTGGCTGTGAAAAACGAAAATTTAAGGGCCTCGGGTTAACCATTTAATGGGCCCAAACACATTTGAATACCATTGCACCCTACAATTTGACAGACATAGAGATTTAGTACAATTTTTACTCACTAAACACGCCACTAAAACTCCGTCGCTGTGGTTCCGTTCGCGTTCGTCTTTGCACAACCGAATCAAACGGTTGACGCCTTCCAGTTCCACGATTTGTTTAGAAACTTCTACGTCGCTGCACAATCTAAACAATACAAACAAACGTATATTATGCAAACACCGTTAATATTAAACAATTATTATACCATAGTATAGTTATGAACAGTGGCGTGGCGAAGTATATTATTTCACCGGGCAAATAATTTTGGTACACACCCCATTGGGCCTTATTTATTTTTAATAATTTAAAAAAAAATAAATAACTAACTCAATGTATACAATGTAAACACTTTTAATGGTTTAACCGTTGAGCAAAATAATAAAAATGTTGAGTTTTGAGATGGCTTTCGTAGAAAAAAAAAAAAAGGTAAGTTTTATTTTTAGAAATAAGTTAAGTTGATTTAATGCTATACTAAATTTATATTGGTTCGCTCACCTGGACAACGCGATCGCCGACTTGTGCTGCAGCCGTTCGGCCGCCAAAATCTCAGGAACGCGCTGCAGCGGCGAGTGCCGTACCTGCAGGAAGCACAGCAGAGCGATCACCGCGTGGTTGGCCGCCATGTGCGGCCTGGTCTCGGGGACGACCGCCATGTTGGCCAGTAGCGTAGCCGTCTGCTCCTGCAGGAACACCGAAGCCCTGGCTCCGCTCTTCCGGACCGCCTCGATCAGCGAGCCGGCCGTGCCCATATTCAGGATCGCCCATATCGCGTTCGGCTCCACAAACGTCATGTTGGCCAGAGCCGCGGCCGACAGCAGCAACGTTTCCTGCGACTGAGTCGTCTCCACGAGGTCTGCAGCCACCAACACGAACATTTATTATATTTTTACATTTATTTCTATTAATAATGCTCTTGGCCTGGCCCCGCTTTTGCTGTATGCATTTATGCAGTGTTTTTAGAGCCTGTAAGCACTTTTGGAAAACTTATTCCGGTATCACACGAGCCGTCAAAAATCGTCGTTTATGTATAAAATGCATTACACAGCGAATTGGAGAAAATATACAACAGGCAGAATAAAACGCCTTTTGTGTGAAATTTTATCATACAAATTGCCTTTTGAATATGTATTTGTTTGACATCGCATCATTTCAAAGGTACGTAAAGTAGTCAGCGGGAGCATAAAGAGCTCTAATTTTTGCTATACATAGAGCCAATTTTACGGACATCTATAGCAAGTCAAAAGTTATATCACTGCGTAGTGACTATTCTAAATAATAGTTGGCTAATAATATTATGTTATAATTTAAAAATTAGAATTTTTATACAGTGGGTATTTTAAGGAAAATAATTAAAATACGTTAGGTTGTCTTAAATACTTACATATTTTTAAAATACATCCAACAAATTACAAATTTCTATGGGCGGCCTTGAACGTTTCTTTTTTATACTGTAAAACTATTAACATTACGTCCTATGGATTATGCCTTAAAAAAAGGAGTTGGTTGCACTTTTATGGCTTTTCAGTAGCATTGAGTAATGATGATTAATAGTAAATGTGTTATATGATGCGGATAAATCAATCGTGACAAAACAATGGACGACGATGATACTTTCACATGGCGTAAAAGTCGTAAAAGCCAAAATGATATTAGGGGAATATTTTTAAAACTTTAGCTTTTGACTTATATGGTAGGTACTATTTTATTAGTGATTATAACTGTGTGCTATAAGCTATTTTTATTATTTTCTGCAGTTTTAATTTTGGAAAACATTTGAGTTTGCACTTATTGCCGGTTACATAAACGCATTTTGGTTTTTATGTACAAATCACGACCATTAAAAAAAAAATTTAAATGCGTAAATTCTAAACAAATGTACATAAATGTAGATACATACACGTCAATGAGGATATGATCGAGTCCAGGTATTCGTTTAGACCATTCACGACATGGTTGTTTTCGATCCACGGAGCAGTGATCTGTGCCAGCACGGACGCAGCGTCAGTGAGTTCTTTTTCCGAGCGGTTTCTACTTCCTAGTATGTCGGCTAAAATCTCTACGCCTCCAGCCTAATTTAACAATAAAATGCATTAGTACATTTTCAAACGTCACATTTAAAACGGTTCGAGACTCGAAGTCGAATTATAATGAAATATTTTATATCTTGCGATTGAATGTTGATCCAATAGATAATATAAATTATAATTCAATTCATTGGCTCAATAATGTGACCGGGAACGTACCCAAGGTTTATAGATATTATCTATTATCTATAAACGTTGGGACGTACCCACCTACTTATCTTCGGTTTATTAGTATTATTGATGTATCATGTATTGATAATCGTTCACTGAAAAGCGATTACCAATCTTGATTGAACCAAAAATAATTTATAGGCTGTATAAACGCGAGACGAAAATTTAAAAAATATAGGTTATAAGTGATATTATTTATCCGGTTAATAAACATTTTGTTCAGTCATAATTTTTACTTGTGTTAATATGGTGTTTTTTTACCAAACGACATTCTCGTTCGATATAATTTTTAAATCTTTGTATTGGTTTGTTTTTGGTAGTTTAAAAAAACTATACAATTAAAAAACCAACCTTCAGAATAAATTACGTTAGTTATAGGGTAAGTTGAAAATAAATAAATTTTAATTTAGAAAAACACTTTTTTTTATAATATACTCAACAGTAGTACTTATTAGGTATAAGTAGAAATAATTTGTTCAAAGACGTTGTGATTGTAATACATATAATACGAGGGAAAATAGTCTGAGATGGTTTGAACATGTGATGAGGAGAGAAGAAACTGAAACAGTAAGAGCGCCAATTGGTTATGAAAATCAACGTTGAAGAATAAAGAGGATAATAGAGGAAGAACAAAGAAGAGATGGATGGAAACAAATGAAAAGATGAGGGTTGTTATAATGTGTGTGTAAGGGATGTGAAGGATCGTGATAAGTAGATGGATAGGACGAGAGTGGCATACCTCATATAGTTGGGAGAAAAGCCAAGAAAAAGAAGAAGCTATACATAATATATAGGTACCTATTTGAAGGTTTATTTATTGGATTTAAGTTTTACTATTTATTTATTAGGTTAAAATGCGACATAATATTATGGACAGTGTATAAACAAGATTATATTTTATTATTATTGTATGACAAAAATTACTATAAATTCTATTAAAATTGTGTCAACCAGCAGAAATCAGAACATCATTTCACAAATAATTCCGTATAATAACGGTCAGTAAATAAGCTATCGAATAAATATTTAATTATCATTCAATTATACAAAAATTACTAGTCATTACTTTTTCGAATTGTCTTATGCTGTCCGATGAGCAACACACCATGGCTAGTGTGCGCAGAGCGGATGATCTGACGGTACTAGACACGGCGTCGAGACAAACTGCCAACAGTGATCGGATGCCGTTGCACTTTGTAACTAAGCTACCGAGATGAACGCTTTCCAGTCCCAGACAGTTGATGTTGGACATGGCCTTTACGAGTTCGACGTCAGAACTCGGTTCCTCCAGTATGTTCACCAACGACTGTGTGTATGAAAAAATTAACCAAAAATCGTATGCTCATTGAATCTCGAGATTTGTTCAATTTACCTGTATTGTTTTCATCAACAAAGCGTCGACTAGTTCGCTGAATATCTGACCTAACGCGGATACGTCGTTAAGAACAATTTTTCTGTTGCCCAGACGTCGGTTAGCATGAATTCTCAATTTTTCCGAAACGTCGACCAAGTCCATGCAAAGTTCTTGGCCGTGCTCGGGCAATTCCCTCTCGTGGTCGCAAACAAAGTCCATCAGAAGACCGGTCAACGTTTGGACGGACGGGCCGAAATTGTCCGGCCGACATTTGTTCAGTTCGCTATTCAAAATAAAAACAGCAAATCCACAATTATTATTGTGTTACACTAATGGTATTACTATTGTTGTATAATACAATACAAATATGAGTATATATCATGCATGACCTAAGATCATTATTACTATTATTATTTATTATTATTATTATTATTATTATTGATCATAAATCTAGTATATATATAAACTATAGTTTTTAGTACAACTCATACACAAAACAAATGTTAACAGCACATACTTGTAAACTTTTTTAAACTCGTCTGATATGGCTTTTGTGCGTTGGTAAAGTTCCCGTGCAAGGTCGGGGTTGGTGTAAACCATCGTTGAAAGACGACAGTACTCGTCCGAAGTCACGATTGACTTTGACTGTAGGGTGGTCATACATTCGGATTCACACCTAAACCTCAGCTCATTTAACCATTGACCAACGGGTACTTCATTTTCTCGTTCGATTCTGGCAAAAATGATAAAGTTTAAAGTTTTATACATCTATGTACAATAATATACACGTAACTTAAACAACTGTAAAATATGTTAGGTTTTCAATCGCAGTTTTAGTGACATTTCATACGTGTTTCAGTGAGTGATTTGAGCAGTGGCGAACACGGGGGTTTAACCCCCTAAAAATATAAATTATTTTCGAATATTATGTATACGAACTTGAAACCATAAATGGCCATAATGGCAAATTTGTGTTTAAATTTTGAATCATAAGTTCCGAGACAAATTGATTTTGTTTAGTATTAAATATTGACATAACATATAATAAAAACAAACCGTTTTATTCTACATAACCTCGGTAGGTGGATAGGGTACAGCGTTTAAAATAATGTGTAAAAATAAATTAATAGATTCTATTATTTAGTTTATTCGCATAAATTGTTCGATTGCTGCATGTATAATAATCATACCGAGAAATTCACTCGAGTGCAAGCGATTCGTACAATATTTAAGGAACTCACCTGTCGAAGCTTTTCTGTAAGTTTCTGGGTTTCCTCAGCTGCAGGTCTTTTCTGTAATGCAGCCAACTGGGCGTACAACATCTGTTTTTAGTCGATTTCGGCGTGGACGTGTGCTCGGGGGGCGCGTCCAGTAGTTCGTCGCAGGACGATTCGTCGCCGCCGTCGTCGGGCGACGCAACCGCGACGTCTGCAGCACCGGCGCTGCGATCGCAACCGTCCAGCGCATCGTCTTCATTCTGCGACAGTCGGTCGACGAACGGCGTGGGCGGTTCGATAATCGCGTTTTCGCGGTCTTCCCTCGGTCCAACGTTCTCTACAACGGTGACGTTTTCCGACTGGTCGAAATCCAAACTTTTCGTCGAACCCGGCGTGGACTGCAGCGGCAGCGGCGGCGGCGGTGGTAGAACTGCAGCCGCTACAGCGGAACCGACCGAGCCGCCGCTCTTGGGCAGCTCGTCCACGATGAAGCACGTCCGGTTGGGCGTGCAAGGAGACTGCTGCGGCCCGTCCACGGTCGCGGCGGCCGGTGGTTTGTCGCGGGGCTGCAGTCTGAACAACGGGGACGACATGACGTCGTCCGCGACGGAGGCGGTCACGTGCTCGTACGAGCGGAACTTTCTGGACAGCTCGCATGCGGGCAAGAAACAGTCGCAGGGCGGCGGTTCTAGGCGCGGGCGGTCGATGTCGGACGGCAGCAGGGTCCCGTCCGGGGCGGCTTTCTCGGGCAATACCCCGCCGGGCAGCCGGACGCCATTCGGCGGGCCGGGCGGACTACCGCCGCCGCCGCCGCCGCTCTCTGAATCCGAGAACCCAGAGTCTTGCGACTGGTGGCTACCGTTGCTCGGGCTGCCGGATGACACGCGCCTGCTCTCCGGCGACGAGGACGGTTGCCGGCGCCACGAGTGTTGTCGGTGCTGTTGCTGCAGGACGTGTCCAATGATGTCGTCGTCGTAGTCGTCGTCGTCCAACGAGGGGAACCACACTTTGCTTCGGGTTCTCTGGAAATCGGTCATGTCGGATTTGCTCATAGGATCTGAAACGAAATTCAGAGACGTGTATATAAATATAAATTGACATCTATGTACACAGCCTCATGGGGGTAATGAACCTAAAAGGCGCTCCAAAGGGGGCCCTGTAAGCCGAATCGCTATAGCATACGCGAAAATGCTTTACGTACAACAGATAGGTATACTACTTACTTAAATTATAAATTTAAAAATACGATGGAATTTGATCGTACGAGTTTCGAACACGGCGTTAAAATTCCTATATAATAGATGTTTTTAATTTACTTCTATTTCAACAGTTTATGTATATTGTACATGATGTAATTACCTATTTATGTATTATAGAATGTATATTTCACATGGAATTCAAATAAACGTAAAAACTCTTAAAAATTTATTTATTTTTTTTTTTTTTTTTTTTTTAGGGGAAAGGGAAATGTTTTCTACAATCTTGATGGTAAAACGCTGGCACTTGACCCAAAAAAGGTTAGTAGCCTCTGATATATACCTAGCAACAATATAATGGGTTGGTTCCCAAACTCAAATACACAATGTTGCAAACGATGCGTTGTATAACCCCTTGTAAAACTAATAAAAATGCGGGTACGGTAAAAAGGGTGGATAATATATTTTATACCTGCAGGCTGCAGCAGAAGAAGGTTATATATTATATTACTAGTTGTCATTTGTCGTGTATACGTACGTATACAAAATTTCAAGTGCTCTTGAGACCATCAGCTCAAGTTGATATTTTTCGTTTAAATATTTGTCTTTTCCCAAGCTTATATCGCGTCTCAACACAAAAACTAATGTACGAGTATAACATATTGATACTTGTTAATGAAAACTAAAAAAGGCGTTGTTCGTTAAATAAATAAATAAAATATACGAATATGCGTTTGCAGTGCAGGTCGTTACATAATATGTTTCAATTTATAAAGGGTGTTTTTTTTTTTTACTCCGCTTTAATATTTTCGAGCCTAACTAGCTATATTGTCGCACACGAATATTCGTATACATCTGCAACACAACACTGTAGAAAGTTATTGTTTTATGTCATACAAAGTATAAATGCATCAAAACTGATAATTTTTGTCGATATTTGTGTACCTACCTGTATTGTTTAAACTGTGATTATAAATCTGTTTTTATAGCTCCTGTCATATTTGTAACATACAGATCATATAATAAACGATACATTTAAAAATACGTGAAAATAGTGTTTATTTTAAATAGTGAATCACTTTATAAAAATTAATGGGATTTCGGCTGTTGTAACTAAAATATACTGGTAGCACGTTTCAACGGCTTGTGTTATGTTATTTAAAAGGTTTCTCTGACCTGCAATACACGTGTGAGTACACCCATAAACTGTATCGACTACTTTGCTGTTAATTAACGATAGCTGAATAGTGAACACGTATAAAATAAAAATTCTTATAACCATACACATAACTCGGAATATTTTCTATAGGTACCATAGTTGGTACACAAAGTTTTTAAATTCCATACACATAGTAGATAGGACGTGTTAGGTACGTGATTTTGAATAAAAATTATTACCTAAAAGCCCGTAATAGAATAACACTCTTCCATTTATATATATATATATATATATGAACAATATTCTTTTATAGAAGAAACCTTTGTTTAGTTCATAATATAATACTTAAACGCCAAATTTCAGTGTATCATAATATAAGTGACAGTCCATGTCAGCCCGCAGGAATGTGCTGATTAAACATTATGCATCATCGACAGAAGACGCGCGCGCGCGTAACCTGCGGCTATACTATAATTTTTTAACGAAATATTTCAAAGTATATTTATGAGTTATGACGTTTAGCAATACACGCGGTTCAAACACATTTTTTAAATCACGATTATAATATTGAGTGCACTGTAGTGAAAAGCGCACATTCGGCTATATTTGAAACAAAATCATAATCATATCATAGGGTGTATGTATACCGGTGTCCACGGCGATTTTAGAAACCAGTGCAGTAGTCTGGCGCGGTAGCTGTAACACGAAGTTCATCTCTGGACACGGAAAAATATATAATAATCAAAAAAAAATATTAACGAATAATAATAATGATACGAACGGGTAATATTAAGTCCTTTCATTTTTTTTTTATATATATATATATATTATTATTATTATTGTTCCCGGGACGTTTTGTGCGGGCGTGACTGATAGTGTATTATATCGGATCTCTGACAATAAACTATACACAGTACGTAGTACAGTAAACCGAGATTAGTCCTGTTGTATATGCAGCCGTGACCGAACACCAATTGTCTTCTTGCACAGCTCGATGCGACGAGGGTGACGCGCCAGGATCGGGTTCGTTTGGATGTGTATGTATCTTAGTACTTTTCGAAACGGGTCACGGTTAAAAAATACTCGGGAGCACGGGGGAAAAGACCTAAATATATTATTTTGTGCTGTATATCGTTTTTATCGGAGTGTGGTTCCTATGTACTCGAGGAATGCGCTGGCCGTAATAATAATAATAATACACACAATACACGCCGACGCCGACTAAAATACTTACTACTAACTATATATACACGTCGATATAATTTTTTTTTTTAATTATTGAACGATGTAAACCTACTAAGCAAAGACATGTAAATCATACGAAAACACGATAACGCGTGAAAGATACAAAAACAAAATAATAATATCTTATATGTACCTCCTACAAAATGACGCATTAAACCAACAGCATTATTTATACTTACTGGCAAAATACTTTTAACGATAGGCATGTTTACCAGTATACAAATGACTAGTGAGCACAAATACAGTGACCACGACAGTATCTAAAAAAAAGTATAATACGTCATACTACATACAGATACAGAACAACGATTTTTTAATGTCCGGCTTACACGAATAAAGTTGGTGAGGAAAGAACTATTATAGCCTTATGGGTATATTATAGTATATTGGACAATGCAAACGCTTTTAACAAACAAAAGGTCATTACGAAGTCAATGACCATACTATATTACACTCCTGAGTCCTGTATGTATGGACAGTATGCTAGGTGGCCGATAACAAACCAAGTGGTCGCAACCTCCCGTCGGGAAGTGCATTACCTATCGATGGTATCGAATCTGTTCAGAAAAATAAAATATACTAAACAAGTTGGGCATTATGGACTATATTATAGTGTTAGTGCTAGGCCATTAACAAAGGTACTATGACATTAATTGATATTGGCCGAGGTTACACCTGCTGCAGTATATAATTGTATGTCGTTCACCCAAATAATCTTAATCGTATCGGATTTAAAAAAAAAATGTCTGGCGTCGCACAATATTTTTTATAATAGTACTTTGAAGACGTATTCACATTTGAAATCGATCTGAATGGTCAGATCAAACATTTGTTTTCCGATCATTTCGAAATTCAATCCAGCTGTAGCTTTTGGCTAGAGATATTAATTTTAGCAAGTGCATTGCATGGCGGGTATGACGGCAAGAATTACTTTAGCAAGTATAATACACATTTTACACACTGTAGCCTTCATAAAGTTACTATGGTCAACTTAATGCTGTCGTCCGTTGAACCTAAAACTATTTTATAATATAAATTTCATTTATCAGTGAATAGACGGCACATAAATTATATTACGAAGACAGAATTATCACAAAATCACAATTATCACATATATTATAATATGTTATCGTTTTTTATTCAGTAATTTTTTTAACTACCATGCGGTTTAAGACAATGTATATATTAAAAACATCATATAGGAAGGGTGATCGTGGATATGAAAAACTAATCTGAGTTTCAATTACGTTGAAATAAATTACATCACAGATAAAAAATTGTTTCATAAACGAAAATATAATATATTCATAAGCCAGCAAAATAAAAATGAAAAACATTTTAAATTCTGTACAACGTGTTATCATTGTTATTTGAATACTATAAGTTACAGTATGCTGCTATTGTTTTATTTTTCACGATTGTGAATCCAAATAGCAATAGAAACTCGATATCATCATAATGCGACACGTTTGTTTGTACTGAAATTGTAGTCATCAAAATTATAGAAATAGTACTCACGTGTACAACAATAATGCAACTGTTAAAATATAAAAAATATTCGTAGGTACATTATATTGTATTATTCCACATAAAATTGCAGGTTTTATAATCTAAATTCAGCAATGACCTATATGATTAATCTACATGTTAAATGTTTTATATACTTACACACATACATACATGTCATAAATTTTTCAAGAAGATTTGGCCTTTTTTTAGTAATATAATGGAAATTGAAAAATAAGTATTATAAGTCATATTAATAAAGAAGGTGGATGGTTAATCTTAATATACCTAGGTAAATTTTATATTTTGTCATAACACAATAGTGTTTGCACCAATGACTCTGGCAATCAACGTCTCCGGTTTTACGAAAACACGCATACCTATGTATACGAGTATACGATTTCAACTTGTACTATGTCTTTTTCAATTTATAATTTTAATGTATCATGGTATCAAATATGTATACATTTTGGAAATTACGTTTCACGTTTCAAAAATGTCTTGATCCATCACTGGCCCGGGATGTTTTCCAATTATTATTATTACAACACGCACAATTTGATGTACAAAACAAAAGAATCCAATTTCTGTTATTATGCGCGTAATATCTTAAGAGATTTTATAAAATATCGTACAAATTCCCAGTGGCAATGTTACACTGTGGTCTGTACACACGAATATGGACTAATGTATAGTGTATTATACGATGCAAGAAACACTTTATAATAATATACCTATTTATTTTCTTCCTTTGTACGACTACATAATAAAATAATACCCTGAACGTTGTATTGTACACACGTCTTCGCGTATATGCGATGACAATATAGGCGGTGGCAAATACCGATGAAAACAAAATTACAAAATGTCAGTGTTCAACGATTTTCATCGGTTTACCGTTTACGTATATATACCTACGTTAATATAGGTAAATGGTACAGGGTGTTGACATTTTACTTGATAAACCTATACAGATTCCTCGAGTCTCCATAAACATAAAGATTTTCAGAGTATACATAAACACAGCCGTTCATATGATGCGGTCAGTGATACAATATATCTAAAGCCTATAATATAGTATCTGTTCACACCTGCAAAATTTTCAATTGAATTTATTGTTCTAAGAATTGCTTCTCTATAATATATTTGTAATATTAAATATTAAATTAGGTAAGTATTTAACACAATTTACAATTTAAAAGTACGAAATGTTGAAAAACTACCGTATACTATTGGTTTAAAACTGCCTTCTAACGTAAAAAATTAAAATCTTAATGACTATTTAAAACTTCCCTATTCCAAAAATAATACGAATACCTTATCTTACTGTTCATACTGTTTTTTTCGTGTTCAAACAATGTTTTTAGTTTTTTATTTAATAACAACAATTATTTATTTATTTGTTAATTGTAATTTGTCCATCGTTTCCCTGACTTATAATTCCTGCGCCCCTATTTTTTTCCCCGTGAGTTTTTCAAGGTGCGGGGCACTTTGCACATCACATTGTAGCGCCACATCATGCGCATTCTCTAAACGAAATGTGTAAATGTTTAACAACATATCTAATATTTAAAAATAAATGTATAATAATTTGTATTAAAAATGATGACATTATATGAGGTGTACAATAAATCAGAAGCTGATAATTTTTAGTAAGAAACCGGCTGTAGAGAATATTTATTTTTATTTTTAACTTATAACATTAGCAACAAAACGTCAACGGTAATATTTTAAATTATTGCGTGTTTGTCACCCGTAGTTTTTTTTTTTAATCGATTTCTAACAAAATACCAAAAGATTTCTTATCGCTTAATCGGTAGGTGTAAATGTAGGTATGTATTATTTGCTAATGTTTTTATGTTACAAGTTAAAAATGTATTTAAATAAGGTAACTAGTTTTTGAATAGATATCCATAATTACCCAACAATCAATACGTGGTATTGGCACGAGGCCAATTTCAAAATCCTTATAAAAAGCTTTGTAAATATCTGAAAAACATTTGATATTGATTTCGTGGTGGTTGTATACATGTTGTCAAAATTTACGATATTATATTTAATATTAGGTATTTTATTTTATAAAAAATAATGTTCTCAACTCGTTAGTACTTTTAACTATTTTTCAATTTTTTTTCAATGTAAATCACGGTATTTGTAAAAATACCTATCTAATATCATATATATAGTTGATAGATCCCTCCTAATGTATAATATTATGCATGTACGTACCTACATTATGTATGTACATATTAAAGAACCGTTTAAAGAAATTTATTAGCGACCGACGACAAAACGATCATTCGATAGCGCTTACCTTACTGCAAAATACAAAAACTAAAAATGTACAACAGCGAGTGTTACCAGCGGCCGAAAAGCCGGGAGTTGTAAGCAGGTAATAACTTACGGACGCACGCACTTGTTAACGTGTATTATCATAATAATATAATCATTAATGCAGTAGACGCAGAATTGCAAAACAATATCCGAGCAAAAAAAATTCGTCCCACCGAACCGCCGTATCATCGCGTTCTTATTGTATCAAATTTTTGCAGACTATACACGTAGACGGGCGACGGCTATTACATACATAACATTAATACGACAGTCGCGCGTAGCTAATACACACAGGCAAAACTATAAAAGAAAAAAATTAGACATTTCTATATTAGCCTAGAAAAAAAAAGAAAATGTTAAGTTTTATCGGAATGCTCGGCTCCTTTGATAAATTATTTATAGTTTATACAATATTGATTATAACCGCATAAAATTTAGATTATACTCAACTAATCTACTTATAAAACTTGTAACATTTTTTTTATTTTTTTTTATAATTGTTATCGAATATTATTTAAATTATTCATTATTATAGAATACGTTCATGTAATTTTTGTAAACAAAAATTTTTTTTTTTTTTTTGTCAATTTTAGTGTTTTTTGAACAACTGGCCTATTTGGTCTGGGCCGTCTGGATCTATTATTATACTCTTTTCTATACAGGTATACACGCGGACTCATGAAATTTTGTTCTCCAAGCATTTTTGTGCTTTTTACGATTAGGAAGGAATGTTTTATTTACGCGCATTTATCGCGAATCGTATTAATCTCGAGCCCGACATGACAAACCCCGCCGCGGGGCTCTTACACCGAATGTGTCGTGTATATATATATAACCTACCTACAATATACCGAATACGCAAACAACGCGAGTATTATCTCACAACACGTTTGGTCACTTTCATCTGAGCCGTTCGGAAACGTATAAACGTATGATATACATCGATACGTGTGCAGTGTCGTATATGCATGGGGCAGTCGACGAGAATACATATTACACAAATGTATAAAATATCTGACACTATATACACTGATGTCCGCGATACGTTTTTAAATAATATTAAGTATAAGTACGTACAAATACCTATACTATTGTAGTAGCCCCTGCAATGACGTATCTACCAACTACAGGATTTATGCGTGTTTACACTTAAAACAATTGGTGTTTATCGTTGTACGTATTTCACAATCAGAAGGCCGTTTAAAACAGTATATACGTATACATATAACCAGTGGCGTGCGCTGGGGGAGGAAGGTTGGGGATTGTATTGTGATTTTTTTTAGCAAACTTGTAGATTTATTACGAGCTAATAAAATACCGATCGTAAAAATATACGGAGAAAAAAAGTAAAATAACTCGAAGAATGATGAATAATGAATTT
Source organism: Hormaphis cornu (assembly GCA_017140985.1). Taxonomy (NCBI): domain Eukaryota; kingdom Metazoa; phylum Arthropoda; class Insecta; order Hemiptera; family Hormaphididae; genus Hormaphis; species Hormaphis cornu. Next base: position 2,952,745 of record CM029364.1, on the reverse strand, counting down.
TAGCGTTCCGGATCACTATGTACAAATATAACACCTCGAATTTTCTTAATATTATAATTTTTTAATATTTCCTTCTTGTGCAGTGTTCTAGCTACTGCTTGGTCGTGATACACTCCTTAAAAATACATCAAAGGCTATTGGCACAACTTGAGTCAAATATTTACGGTGGGAAAACAAAACGTTGTATGACAAAAATCTATATTTTTGGGAAGGACGTGAACATTAAAAACAAATTTTTGGGGATCTTTGTGCTTTTGGCAGGTTTAGCTGTCTTAATTCTCCCTATACTCGTGTACAATAATTGTAAGTTTACAATTCGGCTTCAAAAAGGGATATATTTTTAATCGTTCAATTACATATGTTTCATAAACTTAAAATATAATTCTTCTAATCAAATTCTAAAAAAACAGTAAACGTTTTCGTATTTGAAACAATATATAATTTATATTCCTGCGTACATTTTGGGTATAACGTCCCCTTAACGTTGCTGTCAGTCTGCAGCAATATATCGACTGTTGTAGATAAATATGTTTTAAAGAACTTTAATTCTTACACTAAAAAGTAAAATCTACAGGTGGAATGCACCACCACTAATCACTATAGTATATATGTATCTACATCTTATAACTGCAGATAACGTGCAGAATCGTGAAATGCATTCTTGAAAAATGCATAAATAAAAAAAATGTACAATATACACTACATTATTATAGGCTTTACTAGAATAGGTATTACCTATGTAGTTAAAACCCGTTACGTTATACTGCATAGCCATTGTTACACAATACTATTTTTCAGTTAACTGATAGTGATTTTTATCATGTATGTGTGGATAGTAATATGATCAAAAATGTGCGGTGTTCACAGCAGTGAAAACTGAACGGATGTTTGATTTAGAACGCCAAAATCTAACATTCTGATCGAGTGCATTACAAGTTTTTACAATAATTTGATGAACACGCGATTTATATAGACAACATTGAATTACCTATCACAAACAAATATAGTCATATTAATGATTGCAAAGAAATTATTCGGTCAATCTATACAATATATTGTTTGGCATAACCTAACCGTTCATTGTGACAAAATCGTTAGGTGAAAAAATGTATGCGCGTAACACAAATTATTTTGCTTCTGGTTATACGCGTATATTATGTTTCTTAAAAGCTCTTTATATACCTACCTAACAAATTTAAATTATACCTACGTAATAACTACAATCTATAAAACTATCTACAATTCAACTAGGTAAATGATTATTGATTAGTAATGATATAGTTACTATAGTTCAGACATGTAAAATAAAATACTCTTACTATGAACGCAAAAAAAAAAAAAATTACGTAAACATAGGTGGTGGTACTGGGGAGGGTGTCACTTATGACTAATCTCAAGCTGAAAAAACACTCTGTATTGAGGTACATATCATTATATATAATTATATGTTAGTTTATTTGTCATAAATACTCGTAATGATTGATATTATAAGTACTTAAAATCATTATACCAAAGTTATAGAAATAAGTAAGTACCTAATATAGGGAATATAAAATGTTAACTTAAAATGTGATACATTGGTCATTTTACTATAGAAAATGGTTTAAAAGTTAAAGTAGAAACTGTAAATTTTAAATTGTAATACATCTTGACATAAGCCTTACTAGTCATATTTTTCAAAAAAATAGTTTTTTTTTATCCATTACTAAATTATTCATAGACTATAGTATTATGTACGTACATCTTGAAAAGTGCTAAACCAACATAAAAGAGGCTGAGCGTGTCTCGGGCGTATATACGTATTCGCATAGCCCACCGTGACAAGACAAATTAACGGGCATGTATGTAAACTGTAAACACATCGTAAGTCCACCGGAGGTCTTTGGCCCTCACATGTAGTAAGAGACCGGCTAGTTTTATTATTATTTTGTTGAGGCATTTCTCTTATTTTTTATTATTCTATTTTCATTATTGTTAATTTTTTTTTTTTTTTTTATTAGATACTATAGCTAGACAGCTGTAGACACACGGGCGCATTTTTTCCGTAATTTTGCTATACACGTAACATGCGATGGACCACGGCGAGGTAGTCTCTGACTGACCACATTGATAAGGCTGTATATTATATTATACTCGTACATGTATGTATAGTACACGACAATTTAAAAATTCTGATATTTTTCAATTAGTGTCATGACATTAAATTAACTGTTATTGTAATTATAGTTTATAAATAGATTATATGCTTATAAAATACAATTTCATTTTCCAACTATGTAGGTACCTACCTAATCTATAATGAAAGATCTATAATGGTCGTTCCTTAATAGTTGTCTTGAAGATTATGCAAATAAACATTAATCAACATCATAACAACATGAATGGCCCATGGGCCACTTGGTTCCTATACATAATAATATGTTCAGAAGTTGGGCTTAAAAAACATGCCAGAATGTCAAAAACTCCTGAATCCTGTAATCTATTGCGACCACATCAAAACATTAAATTTCTTGGTCGTCATGATTGCAAACCATGCGATCTTGCTAATGCTTGTGTCTGGTATCGTCAGAAATCAGAATAATTATAAGACACGGGCATTCATTGACCCACCCTTGCATCCATCGTAATCTTTAGATTACAATCATCTATCTCGGAATGTACATCATAACTGCTACTACCTACTGGCTGTTACATACTATATTGTTTCTAAGATATAAGTAAATGTACTGATTGCGACCATTATATAAATTATGATAATACTTTTTTCTTTGCCAGGAACCATTTGAAAATGTGTTTTTTTTTTTTTTTTTACGTATTTGTATCGAATAATAATAATAATAATATATTGGTACCTATCATCTTTATCAAGATCAAACCGGTTTGAAATGCATACCGCAAAATAAAAAAAAATAATAATAATAAAAATAAATGCGGATAGAATTATTCTTGATTCTGTTTGTGTAACTATGTGTAATATTACATGCATCATATTTTATACTCTCCATCACGAGCATACTTATTTTTTATTTTTGAACCCATCGATTTCATAAACATGAAAGTTAAAAGTAAGTTTAATATTTATATTTTGAATTGTATTCATAGTACTTGTTTTGTGAACATAAAAGCATTAAAAAATATTGAAGTAGACACACTTAGTATTGAAAAAAATTAAAAAACATTTAAAAATTCTCCGACCACTGTGTGTAATAATTATTGATCAGTGAGTACCGTTATAATAGTGCACAACAGGGGCAGGTTAAGAGGGGGGTTTTAAGGTGCCAAAGCACCCCCCTTGGTCCGTGTTTATGTTTTGTTTTTTTGTTTGTTCAATAATTGTTAATTTTAAAGACAATGCGGATTGAGAGATAGAAGAATAAAATTAGAACTCGATAAACAAAATGTGTGGTTTTTTTTTATATTATTATATTTAAATGTTATACGTCTATTTTAAAGGAAATTTGATACAAAAGATTGTTTTGCGGTAAATAACTGTTGATATATTATAAATATTGTGTTACGAAATCTTTGAAATAAATGTGAAATATTTTTGGTCATCTCTTAAGTTGAGTCACAATTACGTTTTTCTTTATTAAATAATCATACTGACAAGAATAAACCAATCACAAAGTAATTAACATAAAATTCTAGTTTTGATTTAAGATACTGTATTATATAGCTACACATCCCTTAGTCAAACGAGAAATTTGAATAGTACGACAAATTATGATGCCATTTAGCATCATAGTATCTTAATCAGTTGATTTTGCGAAAGTAAGAATATTGCGATGCTTTGTCCAGAGTCGTATTTACGGGAAGGGAGTTAACAAATATTATTAATTTTTAAATTGTATGCACTTATAGATTGTTATTGAAAACAATATTTTCAATCACTTCTCCCCCCATTAGTTTTTCTAATACTTTGTCCGTTAATTACAGAAAATACGTTACCATATATACCAAATTTGTAAATAGTCTTAGGACATTAAGAAACATCAAACATGCAATAGATATTACTTATCCATACAAAAAATATATAAAATATAATTTATAGTTGTCCCCTAGTAGACCGGTACACTATAAACTACTAATACGTAAAAAAGATATTATTCTATGATATCATATACGTATTATACATACACCATAAAATTATTAGTCGATTGCGCCAGTCGATTAATTAACAGCTTATTATACATGTTAGCGCATACATTAGTTATTTAAGAGCACTCATAAAACCTATTATTTATCATTTATGTACATCTTTTTACATGTCTCGCAATAGTCTCTAATATAAGTAGCAGCAAGGGCTATATAAAAATTTGCTGTTACGATTAGTGAATACTAAATACCTTAAATTATTTTAAAATGTTGTTACGTTAACGCGAGTCGAAGCTCAAACAAATTATACGTTGATATATTGACGAACAGAAACAAATGTCTATAGGTATACAAAATGTAATATTATTTACAGGGTTATTTACCTACGTGGCGCAATAGATACCAAGGCATTTTAAAGGAAACGTTTAACTAATGATACATTAGAGATGATAGAGATAATTTTATTGAATGTATAAAAAAACGAAAGTCATCTGCATTCTGCAGCATTGATTTCGAACGAGTATAAATGACGATTTCAAAACTACAGTGTCGGCAATTATTATACTAGTTTACTAATAAGATATACATATATATATATATATATAATACACAATCGTATACCTACGGTTTATGTTTTGAAGAAGAACACGTTTAATTTAAAATGAAATATTAAATGTCAATAAAGTTAAGATTGGAAAATATGAAAGTTGATCCATCAAATGACACTAGCAATTAATTTATAAAAGAAAAATATACGATTTTTTTTATGATTAAATAGATATTTTAAAATAAATATTTACAATTCATAATATTATGTAGTATAAATATACAGTTATATAATCATAAGTTATCAAGAGAAAGTATTGATAAATTACCAAGATAGGTATGAATGTCATAAATTCAAAAATTTTGCACTGATATTAATCAATGTTCAACACCAACAACTTTAAAATGGGGATTATGCATTTATTATGCCGACATCTTGTTAAATATATTATGTTTTATGAGATGTGTCCAAGGAGATCATGTTATGATAAAAAACTTTTCAAGGTTTCTTATGTACGTTTAGTGCTTCTGGATAACTTACTGCTTGCTCTTTTTCGTCATCTGTTTCATGCCCGAAAAGTTAATCATTTACAAGACAGTAATAATTTCACAATTATCTTAATCGTCTAATTTTATTTCATTATATATTGTTAAATAACAAATGAAACACCGTTCTAGAAATTTTAACAATAACTTTCAGACATACCAAATACTAGCTTACTGTAAGACGTCAAAAATTAAAAATGATAAATGACAATATTTTAATATTTATCACATTTATGTTTGAATCAAAACACTCCTAAAGAGGCTACATGATTCAAGGCTTGTAAATCATTAAATGTTAGTGTATATATTATAATATAAATAAAATTGGTACACGCATAATTTTACAATTCAGTCCGGTGTTAATTCATGAACATTATTCAATTAATCATAACTGAATACTGATAACGTTGAAACGTATTTGGATTCGTTCCAAAACACTATGTATGTTGTGTAGGGTTAGTCAGATGTTTTATTCTTACGTTGTAATGGACTACGGTGGTTGGCGGAGTACCTACATAATTCAAAATAATTTAATATTTAAGGCCTCGGCCCTCGGTACTTCTACAAATATATTCATTTGGTGATTTGAAGTAATTAAAAGTATTCTGTAAAAGTATTTAATTTGGATCTCTGAATGTGGGAACTATGAATAATTATTATTCTTTGAAATAATAAATATAACTTAAAACTTATAAGTAATACATATTATATTTTCATTTTTTTTTACAAATAAACTCCAAAATTGAACTGGAAAATACTTGGGATCCTTCACCATTTTATAGTTACAGCCCTAGTCCATGACCTGTCTAAAAAAAATAATTAACCAACTTTAAATGTTATTCAATCATCCATTATAATAATATATGCGATAAACATCGGGGTGTCTCTATATTTAACAGAGTAGTGTGGAATTTTGATACGCGCATACGTGCTTATCGTACATCCCTTATTATAGTATATTATTACGAATATTATTTTTAATTGATTCCAGTTATCGGATGTAATAAATTATGTTTCGAATAAAATCATAAAAATTCCGTTACATGTACGATCAATTATGATACTGTTGGTTGGTTTACGTAAATAAATATAATATCATTTTGTAGACAATATTATACAACTGATACAGTGGTCAGTTGGTACGTATATATTACATATAACCACACCTATATACATTATACAATATATTATAACTATATATATAACTATGATTATCTCTGTTGAAGAACGTGTGATCTTGAGTAACCACAAATCGTCATTCGTCGTTCTCACCTGCAGAGTTATTTTTTTTACTCGTGAACGCGGGCACGATATACGAAATTGAGGATTAGAGGAAACGGATTTTTCGTAGACATCTGCAGGCATTCTGTGTGATCGGTTACGTAGTGTTGCGCCGTGCAACTGCGGTGCATTTCTCAAAGGGCAACACACCCGCGCGCTGCAGAGTTGCGCTCTCATTACGAATTCTGCTCTTGCCCGCCGTTTCCAACCAACAATGGTTCATTCCCCGGGACATGTACGACCACGGGGCACGAAGACCTTCCTGTTTACTATGTGTAATAAATATTTTACTATCGTTCGCATCCCAATTGACGTGCCCGGTAAAGAATGAAATCACAATATCGGTTGTACGCGGAGGGAACCACAGGTATAATGTGTATAATATACGTGTACGTCGTGTACGGCCGCGTACCTTTACAAACATACATGTATTTATCATCGTATAACTATATAGTCGTTATAATGACACACCAGTATTGAACGGGCTAAGTACAGGATAAAATATGGCACCCAATGATCACGTAACGACAAAAACGACGTACATATTGTTATTTACCTATTTATCATTCCATATATGTAACCAAAAATCAAAAACATATTTGTCAGAAAATAGTATTTATAATAATATAATTATTTTGTTATAATACAAAGTTGCTACTTCCTTGTTCCCGTTGTTTACTTATAGTATTTATTTATTCATCAAAAATTTATATTGCAGAAAACGCGTCGTAAAACCAATTTTAATATTAGACAAAAATATACAAAATAAACGCAATGTGATGACAAAAACGTGTATTTTTCAGAAGTAATTAAACATGTTACTAATAAATAAATAAAAAAATACAAATTTGTTTGAATTCTATGCATCTATTAGAATAATATTTCACGTACCTACACGTATGCTATATGAGTATTGCACGAGTTATAAAACACGATAATAATTGACTGCATACTGTTAATAATCATTAATTATTATTTAAAGTTAAAACTTAATTTTGAAACCATGTAATGTACATTTTTTGTTATACGCCTAGACTATGATTTTGTCAATCAAAGCAATTTATTGAACAAGTGTATTATTTTGTATAATATAATAAATTTAAATCATAATAATCATAATAGTTTCTCTGTATATAAACGGCTCACGGCTGAAAGATTATATACCTACGCATGATAATGGTTTTGAAAGATCAGACATTTTGTTTGCATGAAAAAGAAAAATACAATGAATGTGCTTTATATTAAAAATAGTTTTACGTCACTGCAGCACTCTTAGACTTCAGAAATTCTATTTTTTCTGTATAAATTCGTTATCATACTGCAGAGTATATACCACGTATTAATTACAATTTTACAAAAGATTACTTTTTCAAATATCAAGTTATTTAAAAAACAGAAATTTTAGATTTTTCAATTTTTGGTCAAAACAAAAAAAAACTTCAAATTAAGTACCATCAACGTCTAATCACTTATCATGAAAGTATTTTATTATGCAAAAATCAAATCAATTCAACTACACGAAAGAAAAAAAACATTTTCATAAAATTAAAATTAAAAACAGTAAACACTATTCATTATACAGCTATACGATAGAATCTAACAAGGCGATAATGATTTATTATTTATAACATATACCCATAAAATCACTTGGAATATTTATTAGGAGTATTACATGCATATGTGTATACATATTTTATAAATATATATTTTGTAGTTATCAAATGCATTGTTATGGATATTGGACACCACCAAACATTGAATTTTTTGATCAATCTAAAAACAAACGTTATTATACACAATATTATTTAATCAGGTTAAGTATAATATGGAAATTCACAGTCATACAATCTAATGAATAATCTCAAAATAAAAAACCACCAATACGTAGATTAACAAGTTATTGTTGAGGTGGATATATAAATACATTGGAATTACACCTAGCTTATACAGAACAGTTTTTTGACACCTTCACCTACATATCATAAGTCGTAATATGTAATTAGAGTAAAATAAATTTAGAACGGCACCCATATAATCGTGGGGTAATCGTATAACACTAACAAGTAACAATACTAATTAAAAACATAAAAAACAGTCGCGCAGATATTATAGTGTGTACTGCAGTCTACATGTACCTATATATATATATATATATAAGTATGAAATGCAATAAATTACCGACGTGATTATATAGTGTACATAAACGGGAATGTTACTTTAGAATTAAGAATTTATGATGATATATAATTGCAGATTATACCAATGATGATAATTATAATAATTGAATAGACACTGTATACTTATAAAATATTATATACATACTACATAGTGACATACATTTTATAGTTCCTAAAATATGTATGTAGGTATATAAGATACATACTCGTATATTTTATTAATAAACATTGATACTGTCCTCGTGTTTAAAAAATGAAATATTTATTGAATTTATTATCCTTAGTTAAACTATTTTAAACTAGGGGGATATGTAGTATACAACATGTTGTACTATTATGATATATTCGAGTTATAGGAACTAATATTAATAGGTGTGTTTAATTTTTTTTATGATTTTTAAGTACTGAGTTAAATGCACGTAACGTAGTCGTGTATAATGAACAAGAATGTTTATTGTTTAAAATAAAGTGAAATATTTTCATTACAATTTAGTTTTGTCCGTTATCCCGCATTCAAGTTTACACGTTCGAGTGCTTGTAACACTGCAACATAATCGATATGCATTGCTTAACTTTTAAGAATATGCTGGCGGAAACAAAATGACAGGCAACTTATAAATACGTTAAAGAATTTATACAGTGCACGTATACCTCGCTACTACTCTATCTGTAAGTATTATTCAAGTCTAATACAAATATACTGTATAGTTGCTAGGCAGCTCATTTAAAATAATTTATAAATTATAATGTATAGTTCTATATTATTTAACTAAAAACGGTAAGACCTACTGTAGTATATATTCGTTGTAAAAACCATATAGGTAATTTATTTTAATTATAATACTATTACTAGGCACCTGTACCACTAACTTCAAAAGTAAAATATATTAATGACCCTTATACATAATATATTACTTATATTTATATATTATTACCCTTATATTTTATAACCTAACCTATACAGACGAATAATATATTAATAGTCGTGGTAAAATTTAACTGTGACAAAATATTGTCTAAAATGCACCTATATAGATAAATAAAACAATGCTGAAACATTGAAGTATATTGTCATAGATGCTGAATTAATAAATAATATATAATGTATACATTTTATTTTTATTGAAAAAATGTTTAATTTCTATTTATTATATTCGTTTATAAAAACGTTCATACCTATATATATATATATATATGCTTTATTTTTTCAATGCCTACTCAGTATTCACATATTACCCGTTAAAAATAAGTAATGTAATACAGATTATAATAGAGAGCCGTGTTTGGGAATCATTGTAACCTATGGCAAATAGTTGAAAAAGGGGGTCTATACAAACTCACGCACCCTCAAATCACGATAGGGCGAAAAAACCGTTACGGCACACTCATGAGATGATATATACCATCTATACGCAGTCACATATAGTAGGCTGAATACCTAACGTACCTCTTTCGGTACCAAGGGAGGGGAGGGTAAGTAATTATACAACAATATTAATAACACAAATTTTTTTTTAAAAAAACACCAAACTTTTTACATCAAATCCATGACGTGGAGTTATACCTACTCATTAATCAGTGATTTTAACGCTGGATAACACATCAAACTATTATACATACCTATTATTATTTGTGAATGCATATTACATTTCAACGTTAGTATTTAGTAAGCTGTAAAAATAACATAAAATATTTAAATATATTTACTCACGTAAACAAAACGAATAAATACAATATACATTATACTTGTAAACAAATTTAAAACCAAATGCGATCGAAACTTAATTAGTAATAGTTATAGTTGCGTAACATCATACTGAAAATTCGCTTTAATACGATAAATAAATCCAATTTGTATATACGTATGAAATACTTATATCATAGTTATATCGTTGTAAATGGTACTACTACTAGTATAGTTTATAAAATAGTTGTTATAGCATAATAAAGAACATTAAACAAAATAATTAAAATAAATAAAAACAGTTGATGTGGAATCATTTACTTGAAAACATAAGTATCTATAAAGTATAAATATATAACCATTGCAAGTACTTAAAAACATACGAGATATAGGACGAAACAGTAATTAAATCTTGCAATATTTTATTATTATTATGAATAAATGGTCTATACATAAAGCAAACTATTTTTTCAACCATAGTAATGTAAATTTGTTAAAACGTAGGTGTGTATTTATTTGCTCAAATCAAATCCAATAATGTATACGCTGCTTATGTCTAGTATCCATTTATATTTAAGTATGAAAAATAAAAATATTCAAAAATTGGAAGTTTACTAGCACACGATAATTCCCTAAAATTATAAAACATATGCCTAAAACGTCGCAGTAATCAAAATTAAATTGTTTTTTAAATTTGTTTACTTATTCAGTGAAAGAGAAGCGATTGTGCGTGTGGTGATGAGTTGAAAAAAAAAATAAAACCTCGTAGAATTTTAAGTAAACATTGCACGCGTATTTGTTATACTTACATATATATATTATGAGCTGTTACTAGTCGTCACCACCAACGCATACCACAATAAATAAGCGTCATTCACGCAGCAAATTCATGAATGTTAATATTATACGTTTACATTTAATTTATTATAATATCTATAATATCGGCTCAGCAATATATTGTCGGTTATGTCAATAAAAACTCGAAAAATAAAAACAAAATTTATCATGCGGTAGCATTATTTAATGAATAATCATCGATGATCATTATAGACCAAAAAACTTATATTGTCTTCTTGCACCACCAAGCCACAGATTTAAAAATCAGTGGCGTGCGTGGGGGGGGGGGGGTTGGGTATCATATCCCCCACGATGTGATTTTTTTTTAGCAAACTAGCAGGAGATTTATAACCGGCTATTAAAAATACCGATTATATACAATATAAAATAAAAAAAAGTAAATATTTATTAATAATGAATTTTAGCGTTCCAGATTGTATTAAAGCCAAATAATTGTATGACAAATAGCTACTTTTGGGAAGGACGTGAACATTATACAAACACAATTTCGGGGTTATTCTTGGTTTCAGAGGATTTAGCTGTTTTGAGTCTTCCTACTTGTATAACTACTGATTCCAAAATTGGTATAATATTAGAAATGTACATTTAATTATTTTTTCCATACTTCCATCACCTCCCTTGTAAATTTCATGGCACGCCTGCACTGCATACATGCATATTATAGAATAAAATATGTAGACACAGTTCGAGATATAAAGGGTTAGCTAAAATAACCTAGGGATTAGGGAAGGACAAAGGAAGATGCCTCAAACTGTGCGCCTACACGTCAGACTGAAATTATTATTTACACTGCATGTCGAGTCCGAAAGAAATAAAACGTTATGAGCGCACGCGCCCGCACATCTGTCGGATTTCGCCTGCAGTTTCAAGAGACCATCGAAATCAATCTACCGCGAAGCACATGCGACATAACGCGTCCGTTCATAATAATAACAATAAAAAAATAATTCATAGTAGCGCGCATATGTGCGTGTACATTTTGATCTCAACCTAGCGTAACCGTAGGGTGTGTAAGCCGGCGGTGGCGAGCGCGTGGCCAACGACAGAAGCAGCAGCAGGCAAGTCTCCGCACGCGTCGAACAACGTATTATATAGGATGTGTGTGTGTGTGTTTATAAGCCGGTTTTATTAAAGTTGCATTTTTCTCGCCGAAAAATGCAATAAACCTATGGATGACGGTTTCAATAAAACAGAAATCACGAGTTTGACAAAAACGGGAATTTATGTTGCTACAGTTAATAATACTTTTTATACCACGGTATGGACGTATTTCAAGATGTCATTATATACATGATTTTTTTATACATAATTGTTTACGATCCAACACAAATCGCTGGTGCCATTTTATACCTATAAATATTTAAAAAATTTTCACCAAAAGTCCAAGTACAAATACATTTTACCGCTTTGGGCCTTGGCAGACTAATATTTTAGGACTAGTTTCCTTTATCAATTGATTTAAATTAGTTTACTAGTCTAGATAAATAAAATATTTCAGTAGAAACACTTGTAACTTATAGCTATTATTCAAAATGCAAAACACAGTGTTACCATTTCTCGTTGTTAAATTTGACACTGTAAACTGTTACAAAAACGTAAGATACATCTCACACATTATACAATTTTAAATTATTTTGAATTGATGATTAATTATTGATTTATACTGAAGGTAAATAATACTAAGCGATAAGTGTTATAATACATTCGGTTCTTTGCTGCACTCTGAATGTATAAGATTTAAGTCAAGAAAAACCCTACATGATACCAACAAACATTTTATTTCTGATAGTTACTAAATATACCTACCTAAAAACTGAAAAAGGTAAACAAGAGATATTACAGGATGAATACATTCTGTATAATAATTTTTGTGTGCTAATTATCGTTATCGTTTTAATACTCTCTACCTCCCTCTCTCTTAGACATATTTCAGTATTTACTGTCCAGTGACGCACTTCCGCAAAAACAATCCAAAGAGTTTGTCACTCACACACGCGTTGAAAGAGTTTAATTATGTAATTTGCCATTGGAAACAGCCTATTCCATAGCGTAGGTGTATTATTAGTTATTACGTATTACGAGTGTACTCAGTGTACCAACGTCGTCCAACCAACACAACAAAATTGTATATCCATGGGCTCAACCGATGAGAATATGGTATCATCGTTAGGGTGGCTAGGTGCGGACTCTGAATGTTTATAATGATTATAACTCATATTATGCGAATCGTTGCACAGCTGCAGCTTGGAACGTGGTTACTATGAAATTATTCGACCTTGTCGTTTATCGTGAGTCGCAACGGTCGTTTTTATTTATTAACAAACACTTCATAAATAGCTCGTTTAATTAGGCCTAAACTACTACTTTTTTTTCTTAGCCACTTATTAGAATTAATGTTTAACAGGTTATAATTTATAAATAGCTATCTATTTTGACTGTCAATTTGAACAGGTCACAAAGCAAAACCTTTTTTAGTAGCTAGATACTTATACTGCTTAGTGCTTTCAGAATAAGGCCATAGCGGGCTGCGTATAAAAAACTGATTGTTTGGCGTTTTCGATGATTGAAAGTCAATAATCTATTAATACTATAACTATCATTTTTTTTTTAATATAATTAAATATAGCATTGAATATAAAATAGGTATAAATATCAATGAACGTATCCCGGCGTCACACTTCACCATTGTTCTTGTGCAACAAATTCTCATTCTGAAAAAAGTTTTATAGATAAATATCTTCAGTATAAATACCTCAGAGGATCTTATAATTATAAATAAGTACTAAGTTGGTTCAGTTGGATCACCAATGTATAAAAATAAATTTTCTGGCTTATGGTAGGTGACAATCTCCCCATAATTTCGGATGAAACCACAGATACATATTACATCTGATATCCATAAATAAATTAAATTTTTGTCATACGTATTTGTAAATAAATTATACTTGAATATTAGCCGTAGCAGGTAACATAGATTATATGTATATATATGTATATAATACCTACATAACTTTGATTGAAAAATATTTTACTCGTGTTCTTACTGAATCACGTCTTGGAATGTTAGTAATATTTTATACACGTTGAGTCATCCACTATGATTCTCAAGTTGCAAGTATTTGCAACTCAATAGTTATTGGTATACACACGCAAAACTGATTAATATACAAATACTACGAACTTGTTAAAAACATTTAAGTTACTTACTCATTCAATGTGAACACCGTAGAGTTAATCTAAGTTTTGAAACTATATAACAACATTGAACAAATTACGAAGTCATACAAAATACTTTTTATACCTAGCTAATAGTACAAATTCTCATGAAAAACCTAAATTATATGTTATATTATGAAGTTATAAATTACAATACCATTAAAAATGATAATTTATGGATATATCAGCATTTATAAATAATAAAAACATTAAATTTCAAAAAAAAAGTAAAACATCATAAAAAACCAAGCTTCAAGTTATTGAATGAGAAATTCTAACAAAAAAATGTTTGCTTCAAAATATACGATTGACACTTTCTGTGTCTGTCCATCTGACAAAAAACATGCTATTTCCATTATACAAACATACAGTAAACAAAACACATGTTTTTAAACTTTAAGATATAATGTATAGATAATAATAAAACAGTTGTGAATTATCCCCTTCAAAAACTTTAATAAAAATAACATATTTTGTTATTATTAATTATTATAGGTACTTCTATGATTCATTCTGCTCGTGGTTGCACAAACGATTTATATCTTTTAAATCATTTAAAATTTGTTTTTTATAACTTACATCACTAATTAATGATAACTTTTAATTTTCACGATAATTTTGACACGATATTTATTCAAACATTAAAATATTAATAGATAATATACATCAATGTTGAATCACGTATCACGTACCTGAAAATCAAACCCTGATTTTTTCAAATAAATGTTTGACGAGTACTGTATGAGAAGTACATAAATAACATTTTTTCCTTAGAAGCATTGGAGAAAACATCACGTGTTATTATTTTATGGTAACTAATTAATATAATGTACCTCCAGATACCAGGTATTACTTATGTATAAAATTATAAAAATATGATACACGTTATACTCCGTATTATATATTTTATATTTTAATTGTGATTAAAAATTTTCATGAAGTACAAGTACCTATACTAAATCCTATATAAGGTAGTCTGATTAATTATGTAGGTATATTGCATTGGTATATAATATAATATGTCTGATGTCTGTACGATTACGACACACGTGTAAACATATAAAGCCATTTTTAAAATATATATACTCATCGTATAAATCATGAAGTGTATGTGTAATCAATTTTTTCACAAAACCCTCCCTCATTTAAGGGTGTGACAATGAATCGACACGATGTTATAATATATAATATTATGCCCATTGTTCATTATATAAAGGGTATACGTATAATATTATATGTTGTGTGGTCTAAGCTCTACAACAGACTGCAACATTTGGTGTTTTCCCAGACAAATCTCCCCTGAACAAATGCCGTCGTTACTGAGATAAATAGTAAAAATAAAGGATTTTACGGGGTCAAGTGGATTAATGTTACTAACCCCCTATCGTAACAAAAAGACAATAAAGCAGTAATGAAGCGATGAGAAATTCAAAAGGCGCCGCAGATGTTACTAGATTTACAATACATCTACATATATGTTAGAGATATAGATAAGCAATTACTAATTTTTTGTAGAGTGTGACAAGTGGAAACCTACAAACAATTGTTAATGAATAATGATAAAAAAAATATCGATTGGCATTTGTGGAAACAATTGTACACGATACACGCATATCGACGTGTAACTTAATTCTTCAAAAGTACCTATACATACGTCATTCAAATAATAAATATTATAGTAAAAGAGTTGTTAAGTAATTTTGTTTTTGTTTACTATTTAACAAAAAATTGTATACACAACTTTCAAATTAAGATTTTAATGACATTATTCAAATGAAAACCAAATTCAAGTTCAGAATCACTTTGCTTAAAATCTAATACATCTTAGATATAATACGAGTATATCTCAATTATCTGATTAAATCAGGTTCACTTGCAAACAAGGAAATTATAAATTCGATCTTTGAGTTATAATTGAACGTAAAAGTAAAATTAAGTACCTATACTAAAAAGCACCTATCACAAAAATTAAAAGAATACCTACCAAATTTGAATGCAAACAATAGAAACGTGTACTTCGATTATAACACGTTAATTTTGAATACATTTTATTTCTTAATTTTATAGATTATTGCAGAAAAATCATTAATATATATTATATAGGTAAGTAGGTAAAATAAACTTATTTCTACATGCGAAATATTGCTTTTAATATTATATACATGCTTAGTCGCTCAGTCAAAGTAGATTTTTGTGGCTTTGTCATAGAAACAATGGATTTTATTTTTTAGCCTTGTGCTTTTATGATAATAGGTTACTATTTTCTTGGTGATATCATTTAAGGTTGCGCAGTTTTTAATGTAGGCAAACCAACAATCGCGTACTACCTAATAGATTTCATTATTTCAACTAAAAGATTAAGCACGAACATAAAAACAATAGCTTAAAACTCGAATGCGGTAATTTTTACGCAGCCTGCAGTAAGAAACATAGGTGTATTCGAAGTATTTCAAACTGTTAAGCATGTATTAAACTTGCTCGACATATGTCAATTCAGATTTTTTTGTCTATTGACAACTACCTAGTTTAATACTGGTATTACGTATTACCATTGATTACATTTATATAATCAATGGTATTACTTATCTACTTAGTATACTTATACAAATGTAGTGGGTATTAAGTACCAACTTAAAAATTAAAATTTTTGTTAAACGTGGTTTAATTGATGTATACTTTTTGCAATCACATTTTTATACAAACTTGGCAATATAGGCACTATTGAGTTACTGGCGACGCATTAATTTATTTAAGCCATGATGTTATATGGTTTATAAAAACTAAAGAAAAACACTGTACAGTATAGTCTATACAATATTTTAAACACAGTCTTCAGTCTACTGCAGACGCGCTATTAAAAAAGCGGAAGTACCTATTCAAAAATTACCAATGTGGTCATTCGCATAACAGACAACGTAAAAATAAACAATACTCAAAGAATGTTATGAATTTAAGTAGTTGCTTCATAACTCCATAATAGTTTACATGGAAAAACACCTTTCTGTTTATAATATTTGATAAACTTTCAAATTACAGTTTATACATTACTAATTACTTGCATATTACAAAAATATAATTTGATAGGTAGTTCATATAATATTAATACAAATTTGGACTTTAGTCATTGTACAAGAAATAAAAGTGGCCATTTCAATTATTGACAGACAAAAGTATACTGAGTATTAAACTGAACATATATTACGTAGGAACATAAAAATAGAATTTCAGATATAGTTGGTAAATCACAAATACTAATTAGTGTGTAGGTACTAGATACAATAGTTTATTATTATATGTTTTAAATAAATATTTAAAGATAGCTATAATTGTATTTATTTATTTTACGAACAAATGTCTAAATTATAAAACAGTCATGGGGTATCAAAAATAGTAAATACTTAATACATAGGTAAGGACCTACGTAAGTCATATCTATTAAAACTGAGATTAGAACTTTCACAAGTTTCAATAGTAAAACATAAACAATATTTTTTTTTTATATTTATAATCAATAAATTTGTATTATTGTTTATGTTTTACATTTGAAACTTGTGAAAGTTCTAATCTATAAACGGTTTTATACTAATAAATTTAATCAAATAATTTACAATTATATTTAATATTTAAACAATTAATTTTTTGTTAAAAATATTACTTAAAAGTTCTTAGTGTATAAGATAATTTGTAGAAATAATTGTATCTGTATGTTATATGATACAAGTTATAATGAATACCTAACATTTTTTCCTGTGACTAGTCAGTAAACATCTTCCATTTACAGATATTATGATTATTACTATTATTATTATAAAAGGAGTACGATTGTACGCAATGTTAAGTGTTACCATTTTGCTGACAAACAAGATAGATTACGTGATATTTACACAATGAGACATCATTCAAAGATGAAGACTATAATAAAATCAATTAAAGTTAGAGTTTACACATGTTTCATAAATCATAATGATTAACTATAGGTACTTTGAAGTTCATATGTATTTTGAACATCTCCTTAACCCTTTCATACCCAAATTATGTTAGAATAGTACAGGTAGAGAGTTTACGTAAAAAAATTTTCATCGCGACTTTAAGACACTTCGGCAAAGAAAAACTGCTCTTAGTTTTAATGTATTTTTGTTATTGTATTTTAATGTGTATTTTATCTTTAAAAATATTTGAGAAAAAAACATTTTTTTAACACAATTAAGTGGAATTTTCCATAAGGCATTTTTAAGTATCACATCTATACCCACAATAGGTCGAGTAAAATATATAAATTCGACGCATAGAAAAATAAAAACAAATTAATTAGATACGTGAAAACGATAAAAGGACTTTTTGAGGGGATAGTAAACTTAAAAATTATATTTTATTTATTTAATGAAATTGAATTACTAAGATACATCCGTGCCTACATCTTCGAACTAAATATTTTCGACCCCTATGACCCTATATAGACATTATTAAAATAATATCAGGGTCCATACAATCATACCAGAGTTTAACTGAAAACATAACATTAAAATATTTCTTTAAAAAAATAAAACCCATTTAAAAGTAATTTTTTTCCCCAGTACAAAGTATAAAAATAATTGTTTGTAAATTACGAATACTTTCCGATTATTGCTAATAGCTAATAATGTACAGAAATACATAATAATGTATATATATTATTATATATTTTAAATGTATTCTATGTCTCTTATAGAATACCTAATCAATAATAAAATTATTATTAATTCGGTTAATTTTTGTTTCAAATGTATTCAAATTTTAAATAAAGAATGTACGCCACTTCAAAATTCTGATCGCTATTTGTTTGGAAAACAACATTGTGCAGGCAACTAACAAGATCAAAACAATTGTGTGAGTGTTAAATAGATGAACCAACGATATACCTTAAGTTTTGACAATATTGTTAATTTTTACCAGCGATTAGCAAATTGGCAAACATTTTGTTGAAAGCAGTCACATGAAAAGTCACTTTATACTTAAGAATTGGCAGTTTGAACTTTAAGTATAAAGAGGCGTCATCGTACCTATCTATATAGTCGTATTTTATACATAAAATACGCAATAATCAGTCACATTACTAAAAACTATAATTGAACAGTAAACTTATTTTTTGACCACGACACAACGAGTTTATTTAGTTATATTGATCAGTAACGTTAGTGGTTACTGGTTACTTACAATATTTTATAACTAAAGCTTTTTTCCTTCATAATGTCTATTATTTATTAACGCAAAAAATAATAGTACAGTTGCCAAATAAATTATCACAAAACACACTCAGCTGATTAGCCGGTCTAACAATAGCCATACGTATAGGAAGATCTTAGGAAGGATCTTGGCAGCCCTAAGTTTAAAATAGGCTGCACTAACCTTAAAGCTTCATTTTTATGACACCTGCACTGTGCAGGTGTGATATTGTACAGAATACTATATGTACGGCTTTGTTTTATGTTTTACTAGTATTTTATTTGGTATTATTTCCTATATTATACAACGTAACTTTAATCTACTTTACACGAGACCAAAGTCGGTACTTGGTCATACCTCACAAGCAATAATCGGCTGAGATAAATAGTAAAGAGTTAAGGGATGCAGGTAAATACAAACAAATTAAGGAGCATTCCTATTTTCCTACATAGAAAATACTTCATAGGAACCACGAAGATGGGTTAAGGGGCCGCTATTATATTTTAAAAAATTTTAAAATAAAGCTCTAATACACGAAGTGTCTATGAATACGTAGTAAGTAGTAAATAAATTGGTGACATACCCGTCAGCATCTGCAATACCAAACGGATTGGCTCCTACATCTGTGATGCGTGTTCCACCAATGGATCCAACACGAACCCGCACGGTTTTGACGTATCCTTCAAGCAAACGGTATAAATGTCGGGAGGAAAAAACTTCGCGAATGTTTCGTAAAACGAGCGATAGTGACACACACACACAACACGATCTCGGAAAGTCGACTAAAGCGCGGCAAAGCCGCAAGAGGCGAACGCGGACCGCGGTACACACACGTCCGATATAGGGCGGGACTCGATCACGTGTAGCCAATTAAAACGTCTCGTCCGCGGACGATCACGGCCACATCTGGCGCGCTCTACGTGCGTGAACTGTGACTAACCGTGACAGACGGCAGCTGCTGCTGCAGCCTGTGGATTACAGACTCGCGGGTGTTGACGTCGGCGTGTTTATCAGCATATTCTACCAGCTGCAGATTGATTAGATTGATATTAAGATTTTGTTGACGATAAGTCGATACTCGATAAGACACACGGATTAATAATAAAAGCACAAATCTGATATCTGCATAATATAAATGAACGAAACAACACGGATTACTCAACAATTTTCTACGGTTTTTGTAATAATTTGTTTCTTGCGTCGTTTACCCTATCGCGGTATGCGCTCGCCGTCAAAAAATTTATTATTTTATTGAAGCGTCGCGAACCGACGCACGCCGCGGAACCCCATATGCCTGGCCGCGACGTGTTCGTAATGTAAAGTTTGCGGAAGTACGCGTTCGACTTGCCGAATAAAAACGCTACGATTGATCATTTCAGGCAATGGCTTGATTGCGCCGCCGTCCCGTCGTCGTCCAGTATGGTAATGAACCAAGAACGTTCGATGTCCCCTTTAAAATCTATTGCCGAATCCGATTTCTTTTTTTTTTGTACACTGTAATTATTAACGACCGCGCTAAACGCGACTCCGGCGGAAGAAGCAGTAAATCAAACGTTAATTTTTTTTTTTTTTTCATTCTCAATTCGATGTTACGTCGTTTCTGTAGGTACTTCCAACAAAAATGGTGATATCTAACCCGAATCGACCAAAAAGAACCTATATAGGTAACCCAATTCTACTTACATTTGCTACTATTTTTTCTGGAGTTAAATCATTGGCATTCAATTGAGTTGAGAATAAAAGAAAAAAATTAACAAAACTCGAGTTACTGCATCAATACGACTTACTCAGTACATGTTGCATATGGCGTTTACTATAATTTATAATTTTAGAAAAGAACTCGTTTTGTTTTAATTTTTTAACATGGGTACGTGTCGGTGCTTGGCTGTATGGCTTGTTTACATTTTAACAACTTATCTACACAACAGAAGTCACGTTCTGTTTTATTAAGTTCATCATTTACATAATTATTTTAGATTATTTACCATATACTTATTTCAATAACATAACATTTTTAAATATATGTTTCATTAGACATGCAATGTATTTGCTTTAGGTACTTTATGGTATAATATCTGTGTATTTGAATATTTTAATATTACCTTATGTTTATCTTTACTCTATGACTCTATGTATCAAAGTAAAATGTGGTTAAACTTTAGGGCGGTAACATATCACAGCTAGAGAAAGATATTGGATCGGATCAGTTTCCTCCAAACGAACACTATTTTGGTTTAGTAAATGTAAGTCTATACCAACAGAGTTTTAAATTTGTTTTAATTTTCTAAAACAGTTTATCATAATATTATCATTACTGCACTGTTTATAGTTGAACATAATTATTATTTTTTCAGTTTGGAAATACTTGTTACAGTAATTCAGTACTTCAAGCTCTTTATTTTTGCAAACCTTTTCGAGATAAAGTATTGGAATATAAAGTTCGTAATAAAAGAAATAAAGAAACTTTGCTCACATGTTTGGCCGATTTGTTTCATAGTATTGCCACTCAAAAGAAAAAAGTCGGCTCAATAGCACCAAAAAAGTTCATAAACAGACTGAGAAAAGAGAAAGGTAAAGATTATGTATTGAAAATGTTTTTATAATGATAACTAAAATTTGGGTATAGGTATTCATCTCATATTGTTTTTGTTTATTAATTATGTGTTAATTTCGAAAATAATGAGTTAAATTAATTATTTGATTCATTACTATAAATATCAACTGTATATAATTAAGTTTATGTCATAATCTAGATTGTGAGATTCAAACAATCAATTGGTGATTTATACATTACAATTTATTTGTGACTCGTAAGTAGTGAAGTTTGCATCAATGGTTCAATACGGTCATTTTTAATTTATAATAACCCATGTAAAATTACTATTTATTATCAATTAGATCATTGATTACATATATTTAGTTAGTTGTGGCCTGATACCTATTATTTACAACACTGAATTTCACCCCCAAAATGGAAAATTGATACTTATGATTAAAACTATTTATATAGTCATTTATACTTTATTTTATTTACAGAAGAGTTCAACAATTATATGCAACAAGATGCTCATGAATTTTTAAATTTTCTCATTAATCATATTAACGAAATCATTCTTTGTAAGTACAATATATACAGTGTTTAGTGTTAAAATTAACAATCAATAAAAATCAATTTTATATTGACATATATTGTTTATATTAACAGCTGAACGTAATCAAGCTAGTTGTAATGGCAAATCAAAATCAATAACACCAACTGTTATTGATAGTGAATCAACTACTAGTAGTGTAACTAGCTCAAATAGTCATAATCAAGATCCAACTTGGGTTCATGAAATTTTTCAAGGAATATTAACAAGTGAAACTAGATGTCTCAACTGTGAAGAAGTAACAAACAGTACATCATTGTTAAATTAAGTATAACTTTGTTAACATATTTTTTTGTAGGTTAGTAGTAAAGATGAAGATTTTTTTGACCTTCAAGTAGATATTGATCAGAATACTAGTATTACACATTGTTTGCGATGTTTTAGCAATACAGAAATGCTTTGTAGTGACAACAAATTTAAGTGTGATAATTGCTGTAGTTATCAAGAAGCTCAGGTAATCATTTGTTTGATTATTTTAAAAACTTATTATTATTGTCATTATCAACTGCTTGTCTATTTTAGAAATGTATGCGGGTCAAAAAGTTGCCTATGATATTGGCATTGCATTTAAAACGATTCAAATACATGGAGCAGTTTAATCGGCATATTAAAGTATCTCATAGAGTTGTATTTCCTTTAGAACTTAGATTATTCAATACAGTAATTATTTATTTTTATTTTTACTGCATTATTACATACTCTTGGTATACAGTGTTAATTTACTTATGTTAACATTTCTAGTCTGATGATGCTGTAAATCCAGATAGAATGTATAATCTAGTAGCTGTAGTAATCCATTGTGGCAGTGGGCCAAATAGAGGTCATTATATCAGTATAGTTAAAAGTCATGATTTTTGGCTATTATTTGATGATGATATGGTTGATGTAAGTTGTTTAATTTACTAATAAGATAGCACTTACTAATAGTTGAACTTTTTTTATAGAAAATTGACCAATCTGCGATTGAAGATTTCTATGGTCTAACATCGGATCTACAAAAATCCTCAGAAACTGGTTATATACTTTTTTATCAATCTAAAGATGCTACAGAAATATCAAAATCTAGTTTTACTGATACAAAATCAAGTCATTGTAAATAAACTTCCATATTTTGTACTGGGTATTTATTTATAATTTTACTGCACAAAGTGATAATTTATCACAAGTGTTTATAAGAGTGATATTAACTTAAATATAAATTTACTAGGATGCTACTATTAATTGTTATAATTAATAGAATAAAGAATAATTTGTGACGCTTTGTTAGCTGATTAATTATATTAATGATAATTTATTTCTGGGGATGCATTTAATTTAATATTTTGTTTACAATTTATTTAGTATTTATCAAAACTCAATGAATACATACTTCGAAAAAACAATACTTAAAGTACTAACATTTCTTAATAGCAATTAAAGATAACATAATAGTCATTAATAATTTCTTTTTTTAACTTAGAATAGGTATGTACAAGAAACTTGTTATTTTATTAATATTTTTCTGTTTGTTTATAATTAAAACTAGAAAATATTTTAAAAAATCTATTAGACCCAATAGACATTCAAATTTTAAATTTTTTTTGCTATGATTATTCCATAAAATTGTTCATTAAAAAAAAATTATTGAGATAGCTTATTGACTTTGAGATTTTGATTACTCTAAAGTTGGTAAAGTTTGAGTGATAATTTAAAACTTAATTGTCCTTTATAATTTATATGTATTATGATAGAAATCGTTTAAATATTAATTCATAATTTAATAAACAAATGTGGTTTTGGTTAAACAATGAAGTTGGGGCAGTATTGTTTTTAAGGATTTATGGAAAATTGCTTTATTCATATTTCATCAGTCATTAAACACCATTAGAAATTTGAAGTATTCTTGACCAATCAAGTGTCAGCATATAGAGTTTCAAGTGTTTCCAATTTTTATAAAAAATTTCATAATAATATTTACGAAAAAATAAGATGTGGAGAAATAGGCTAAGATGGCTTGGACATATGATAAAGAGAGAAGAAAATGAAGCAGTAAGAGCAATTATGAAACTGAACATTGAAAGGAAAAAAGGTATAAGACCAATGAAGAAATGGATGGAAACAATTAAAAACAATATGAGGGTTGTTAATATGTGTGTAGGGGATGTGAATGATTGTAATAAGTGGAGAAATAGGACAAAGGTGGCCTACCCCAAATAGTTGAGAAGAAGAAAATGAAAAAAAATATTTACCAAAAAAATGATGGGATTTAATTTGGAAGCATATTACTAAAGTTGTTTCATTAATATGTCTATATCAAATAATTGTATTACATTTCAACTGGGTTGGGAACATAGACATATTAATTTTATATGTCTATGTTTGAAACCAGAAATATTGTCAGCTATAAAATTGTATTGGTTGTGTATATGCAGCATTAAAGTTAAAAAATATCAAGCATAACTACGCAAGAAAAAAAATTGAAATAGTTACTAATTAAATTTTACAAATAGTTTTTAGGTTAGGAACTTATAAAATCTACCCTTTTGCTTTTTAAAATTTAGGTCTAATCAGGTCTACCCAATTTTATCTGTAACACACCCAGTTTTTTTCTCAGCAAATGACAAAGTCACCTTTTAATAACTGTAATCATATATACCCAACCCATAAATAAATTTATTTTCCAAAATGAACTTGCTATCATTTTCAAGTATCTTTTTTTAACCAATCTGTAAGTATTATGGCTATTTGCAACAAAATAGGATTAATTGTTAGAAAATAAAAAAGTTTAAAATTAAGATTAGCCAGAGCAAACTATGTTATAAAATTGGTAACATATTTTATGATGCTCATACTCTATGACCTATGTTATAGTTAACTACCTAATTTTTTTTTAGTCACTAACTAATATAAGAAATAAGCATATTTTGTTAAACCTAATTGGTAAAAATAATGTATAAATTCTAAGATGGTTTTTAAAAGTTTAGTTTCTTTTTATATAATTTGTTTACTTGTAGTTCAAAAGTAAATGTACTGAAAATGTGATATAGCCTATAAAATAATACTAAATGAATCAATTTGAATTTTAAAATTGTTTATTGTTAAAATAATTTTCTACAACTAACATTGAAGAATTTTGAAGTAAGTTTAAGAATTCTATTGACGTCTGTTATTGTGTATTATTTTACACCTGTATAAGTAGTCACTAAAGTAATTGATTTCTAATAA
Source organism: Hormaphis cornu (assembly GCA_017140985.1). Lineage (NCBI taxonomy): Eukaryota > Metazoa > Arthropoda > Insecta > Hemiptera > Hormaphididae > Hormaphis > Hormaphis cornu. Next base: position 2,926,787 of record CM029364.1, on the reverse strand, counting down.
GACAATTTTAAAATAAGGTATTTGTCAGATTACTCATGTTTTTGGCCAAAATATTAGCCTGCCGAATCGACCGGTAAAAAAACAAAATAGTTTATTTTTGCTTTGGCAGTACGTGATTTTGATCAATAACGAATGTAGTCTGACTGTTCCCTAATATGACACAATTTATAGGTTAAAACATTTCATTAAAAGTTACCATTGACTGTTTTTTTTTTTTTTTATTTCTTAAATTGTATGTATATAATATTATCAAATTTGTTAATGTAAAATGTTTGTAAAATAAGCAATAAATTATTATTAATGTTATGTTACTGGGAATACATTAATGTACAGTGTTAATAATAATTAAATTTTAGTATTTAATACTAATAATGTCTGACTTGTCTTAGAATACCTATTTAAATTGTTTATTTGTTACAATTATATGTATTATTACTATTATTTATGAAATGTCTATGATTAAAATATTGTATTTATAATACAATAGTAAATAGTAAAATAAAATTGCTATTTCTATTTCATAAATAAAATCATAATTTGAAAAATATTTTAAAACATTTTTATTTGTAGTTGTCATTAAAATTTTGCATGTTATTACTTAATGCATGTTTGTTATGTAGTAAACATTATTATTTATGAAAAATAATTTTACGAACTATATAATAGCAACTGCATTTCATTCATCCTAAACAATTTTAAGTTATATAACTTATTATTAAATCTTATTGTATCCAAATAATGGGGGTTAAAATTGTACAGGTATATTTTTAAAAAAATAAGTTATTACTTATTATATTGTGAGTCTTTTACATAACAGAATTCAACAACTGAAAAGAGAAAAAATTAAAAGCAAAACAATTTGTAGATCTGGTTTTGTTTTGGTTACCATCAATTTGTTTTTCATTCTTAAGCATTACAGTCTTTTTTTTACTATAATTTTCACAGTATCAATCATGTTTTAAAGTTTTGTGGGTACTTAGCATGAGAAAATCAAAAAATTCTGATGTGATATTGCCACAGACTTCTATATTATAATGTTATTATATTATTACTCTATGGGATATTGCAATAATTAAAAATAGTTTATGAACATTGAACAATGTATTAAGAATTTGCTACTAGATGGAGTTAGTATAGAATGCATATCAATAAAAATGGACACATAGGTTGGTATAGAAAGCCTACTTAAAAATATCAATATATTGGCTCTCTAGGTTGGTCACACTGTTTATTTATTGACAAATTCTCTAACCTCAATAGTATCTTTCTCTAATTCTTGTTGACGGCATTACTATACTCTATTTCGCGTTTTTAATTCCAAATTTTGACTCATTTCTGGGTTGTGTTTTGGTAGGAACATAATTAGTTCTTGTGTTTAAAATTATTTTTTGACTTTTCATCTGATCATCTCAACACACAACAAAATGACTGCCGAGAAAAAAGTCAAAGTTAAGAAACCCAAGGTAATATTTCTGTTTTTGAATTGTGCAGCTTCGTCATTGGAAATAAGAACATCAGAACCGAGTCAAATATTCTACACATGTGCATATTTTTTAATTTTTAATTTGATTTAATTCATTCAAATTAATTTAAATGTATCTTAGTAAGTGCTGAAATGTGTAAAATAACTAATTTAATAATTACGTTCACAGGTCAAGAAAACGCCATCACAGAGCGTGCAAGTTTTTGGTCGTAAGGTATGTAGTGAATCGTTAAATAACTACCTATTAGTTATTAAAGCTTTTTGCCGTTTAAAGTATTAACTTCTCAATATTTTATGATCAAAATTAGGACTTTTCGGAATCATTTTAATCAATAACTATATTGTAATATTTAATATTTGATAACAGTTTACTTGAAGTTAAAGTTTATGTAGCTATGTTACTAATAGTCATGTTGCATTGATTATATTAATTGGTTTTGATGTACTTATACTCCATTCGACAAGAGAATAGTCAATCTGCCAAACTTTTCCAATTTATCCTTTGAAAAAAAAGGAATTAATTTATTTGTTTTGCATCATAAAAGTTTGGCTAACTGTAACTTTGAAGATGCTTGGTGAAGATCGTTGAAGTCTGGCATTGTCAAAGCTGTGAGTTGATCAGCATGATAACTGATTATTCTCTTAGGGAAGGGAGTAAAGCTTTCTGGTATTTAAGCTAATGCAGAAATGTTTTTAATTTGAATCTAAAAACTGGATAGTTAACTTTTCTACAGTAGTATTAGCTCCTCTTGTCATAGTGAATTATAGGTAATAATTGATATACAATAATAACTAATGCATTTTATAAATCATATGACCACTTTCATATAATTTGTATTCAAAAGTTATATTTGTTTTTCAGAAAACTGCCACAGCTGTTGCTTACTGTAAGAGTGGTAGTGGAAATATCAGAGTTAACGGTCGTCCATTAGACATGGTTGAACCAAGAGTTCTTCAGTACAAACTTCAGGAACCCATTTTGTTATTAGGAAAAGTATGTTTTTTCCTTTCAAATTTTAGTTGTATTAATGAATTTACTATCATATTTATTTATTATTAAAGGACCGTTTTAGTGAAGTTGATATGAGAGTTCGTGTCAATGGTGGTGGACATGTTGCTCAAATTTACGCTATCAGACAAGCCATTTCTAAAGCCTTAGTTTCATACTATCAAAAATGTATGTATTTTTAATATTTTTTAATCCTACATGTGTACTCAAAATATGATAATCAAATGTTTTGTTATTATCACAGATGTGGATGAAGCCAGCAAGAAAGAAATCAAAGATATTTTGATTCAATATGATAGAACTTTGTTGGTTGCTGATCCAAGACGCTGTGAACCCAAGAAGTTTGGTGGCCCAGGAGCTCGTGCCAGATACCAAAAATCTTACCGTTAACATTTTTTATACATATATATTTTGTCTGGTAAAATATATTAAAGTTTAAAAATGTGTGTTTTTTCTGTGCATTTCAAGGAGTAAAATTTATATATGTTTAAACTAAGCATAAAATATCTGATTAAATTTTTAGTTTGTGGGGGGAAAAGTTGAGCAAGCCATACCAAGTTAGCCTTCACTGCAACATCCAAACTTTGATTATGTATTTTTTTTTTCAACCCGAAGGTTGGTTTACAACTCAAATTCTCCATTCTAACTGATTACTTGCCTATTCTTTAAGTTCCTTAAAGGTTTTAACTTATGCATTGCATTCAATTTGTCCTATATTAGAGTTCCGGGGGCATCCTACAGTTTTCTTTCCTTCTATCATACCCTCTAATATTATATTATGTAATTCGTCTGGGTGTCTCAAGGCATGTCCAACCATTTTTCAGCGTTTTCCTCTAATAATAATATATCATTGATATAAGAATATTTTTAGAAGAAAATTAGAATGTTATTAATTGGATATAAAATTACATCTGATGATAAAAAGTAATTTATCCACTAAATATGGAGTAATCGAAAAAATTACTTGTAGACTAAACTGTATCTTGGTAATAATCAATTGTTTCCAATATTTTTTATTTTTTTTTATTTTAACTATTTTTACTAAAATACCAATGATAGTAACTGCGTATTCAACATGTTCTAAGGAGAATTTTATTGTGCTGTTTTATAAGTTTACTTATTGTTGGAAGTGCACCTTCATTGTCATGCAACAATAATCTAATTTTAAAAAGCAATTGAACAAAGTGAGTGAGGTATACTCAGCATGATAGTGGGTCCAAAAAGCGGTTGAACTCTGGTTTTTAGGTCTAGAAGAAAACAACAAAAATCCCTTATTAAAGTGAGTAACAATAGGTTAGTGCAAATTTTCAGCGTTTGGTCACGTGACCAAGTCGTGTAAAGTGTCTAGGTTTTGATGTATTAGGTTGTAGGCTATTATCTGTTAGCGGAGCAAAGCTACGGCGTCGAGCGAGCAAGTGCCATACTATCACGATCTATATCACGTGACCACAAATTAAGATTCATGCACGTGACCGAACGCTGAGAACTCGTGCTTACCTTATGATATGGAATTGGAATTATTTTCAATTTTTCTCCCAGACCCAAAAACCAGAATTCAACCCAAAAAGCCATTACAAAATAAGTTTTAGATGAAAAGATATGCTTGATAATATTGGAACACACCATTATAAATAAAATAATATATTTTCATTGAATGGATTGAAATTATGGTTAATTTATATTTTACCAGAAAAAATTCATTCAATTACGTATTATTGAAAACAGAATACATTTAACTGCAGTTTAAGCTATCCATTTAAATGCATAGAATGTTATAGAAATTGACTGGATTTTGTACTATAACTGTAACTAGATTAACTATAACTGACCAACCTTATGATTTATGCCTATCAGTAAAGCACTGGTTTTAAGTACCATGTGCACACTGAAAAATTTAACGTAGAGCGCAAAATTTTAGAAGTCCCTTTTACAGGACCCAAAACTAATTGGTACCAGAGTTCTAATTTGGTAAGTATAATTGTAAAGTGTAGATTATATACATGAGGAATACACTTTTTGGCTGTTGCAGTATTGTTAGTCTCAAAATTAAGGGCTCCTTTTCACAAGTGGCCACTTCTAGCAGCGTGTTCTGCAACAAAAACAACCACGACACCGTCTGTAGCACTTCCAAGATGTGGCTGTGGTCATGTGTGAAACCCTCCTCAAATTATTGTGTTTTTCCAATAGCAGCACTTCTTAAAATCGCTAGTAAGTGGCCACGTGTTAAGGAACCCAAAGAACTTGTACTTTATTACATAGCAATTAAAACTACTACTGTGTTCAGCCACAAATGTAAACATTTTTAGTCTTTGAAACTTCTTTTTAGTTTATTTTGGATGTTATACAAGTGTATTATTTTTTTTTACTGAAATCAAACTTTTAACAGTTTGGTAAGAAAAGTGCCATAACATATCAATTACATACTACTATTGGTTAAGTTGGGTTTAGGTAATCAATATACACAAGATTGAAACATAAAAAAAAATTCAATAGATTCTGTTTTCATGCAATGTAAATTGTAATTAGTAGTTAACAATGCAGTACATTGCAACATAATTACAAATCACAAATTACATAACTCGCCATGTAACAATAAAATCAAAATGATGAAAACAAAACCTTCCTTAAAACATGAATATTAAAACTTACTATGTAGCATGAATTAAGATACTGGCTACAGAAAAAAGCTCGTTATTATAAAATATTTTAAATTCAGAAGTGTTAAAACAGTCAGCTGTTTATATAGAAGTGTGTCAAACCAGCGCTAGCACGCTCTCTCTGTAATTAGTTTTTTTTTCCGCCCTTTAAAATATAAATTAATACAATAAATTGTCCACTAGAATTAGACTGGCGTGAATAGTTCTGACACATCTAAGCAACAACGTGATTGAAGTCTGCAGTTGTCGTTCCTTATCCAGTATATCTTATTCCATGCTAAGTAGCAATTTTATTAACATTACATGTTTAGTGTAAATTGTTGTAAAAAAAATCAATTTAATAAATAAAACAAAAATGTTTAAAAATCATGATGATCTTAGCCTTACTATTTATTAGTAAAATTAATATCACAGTCATTATCAAATGGGCTTAACCAAAAGTTCAATAAATGAACATACAATTAACAAAGGAAACTTATTACATACTATCATCATTTGAAACAAAACGGTTTTCTCACTTACATTATAAAAATTTAAAATAAATAATAAAATAGTTTTCTACAAATCCCATTGAAGAGCATAAATTCTTTCTAGCGTGTTAAATTCATTTTTCCCTAGGATATGGATATTTATAAAACTTTCAACTTTGGTAGAGTCATCCATAACACTCAGCTTATCCCAAACAGCATGACCCAAAATAGATTTAAACATAGAGAATTTTTGAGACAAAGTTGTAGATTGTTCAAATTTTGGTTTCCATTTCAATAAAGCAACACAGCTGGTTAAGTATTCTACTGATCCTAAAACCATGATTATTGACACTAATAGTTCTTCAAACCTCTGAGAACCTACAATTAGATAAACAATTTTAAATGTTGTATTACTTAATGCTGTATTGTGTCAATTGTACTCACGAATTTGGTTATCATTAAGATAGCTAATAAATTTATTTTGCATAATTTTGTAACTATTGTACTTGATGTTGTAATATTGTTCTTGTTTATTCTTTTTAATCCCATCAATTGATGTCTTACATTTGTTTAAAAAAGTTGCTACAGTAGTTTGGCACGTCATTCTAAAAGGTTTGATTAACATACCTAAAAAGAGAAATTTTGAAGAAATATAACCAAATAATAATCAATATTGTATACTTACTTATTAATTCCATTATTTTGATAGCATTAGTGTCGCTGTGTTGAGTACTTAGATAATCTTCAATTATAGGAAATAGACCTTGGTCAATGAATTCTGCTAAGTCTGTTGGATGAGCACATTTCAAAATCATGGCTACAGAAACAAAGAAATCTGTAACAATACAAAACTCATAGTTTTATTTTTGTTGAAATATAATATTGACTTTTTAACATACCAGGTTTATGTACATGGCGTATCAAATTAGAAGGTGTGTCTAAAATAAATGAAAAGTTAAAATAGACAGAAAGTAAGTTGATCAATTCTTGTTGAAAAATATCGCAGCCGCCAATAGTTTTCTTTGAGTAATACTTTTTTTTTGCTATCAAATAAGTCAGTGCCATTATTATAACTGGATCTACACAAACAATTGATTATTTATAAAATAAAACATTTATTTTCAATATAAAAATCAATTTACCTTGTTCATTGTTTATGCTTACTGGTAAGCAGTTTTTCCACAATAGCAATGATATAAATAGAACACAACAATATTTGTTAGGTATTAAAACCATTGAATCAAACATAAATACTTGAAGAGTTTTTAATAGTCTTAACCTGACACAAATATCAACAAAATAAGTTGAAAACTTAATTAATTGATGATCCTAAAAAAATATAAAACACGTTTTACATAATATGAACACCAATATTAAAATATAGTGCATGGTAAAATATTTTTCACATTTGCTTACAATTGAATGATCACTATTCATTTTCTTATTAAGTATGCTCTTTCGAATAACATTTAAGATAAGGTCAATTAGCACATTACTTCTCAACATTTTTTTCAAAGCTAAAGTGATAGAAGTTAACTTAATTAGTTTAGGACAAATAATTCTTAACTCTGTAGAGCCCAACAATTTATTTTTTTCTTCTTTGTTCAAATGATCATAGACTTCTTTATAGGCCGATAATCCAATTATTGTTGGTGAATCAATTGTTTGTTCGAAAAGAAAAACACCGATTGAACTATAAAATATTCAATTAAAGAATAAATGTATAATTTAACAAGATTGAAAAATTTACTTGGCAATTTCTTCTTCAGAAAACATTCTTAAATCTCTGAAGTTTTTAGATTCCAAAATTTCATTTATTGTCTTGTCTGAATTAATAATTTCTCTGAGATGATTTCTGACTTTGGTATTACTTTTAATGCCTATAAAATAAATATTATCCATCATAATATAATTGTTTATTGTTCAAATCATATTATGTAATACAAACAATTATTTCTATAAACCTTACATTCATTGTTTTGAGGATGGTTTTTTTCTGCATTTGCGTTAATTTTAATGAGTTTACTGTTCATAATTTCTCTTTGAAATGCCGTTTCGTCTGTTGGAATTGAACAAGACTGCTTTATTTCTAAACATTTAAAGTAAAAAAAATCAAAAACGTAAAAGACATTAGACAATAAGATTTTCCCATAAGTGAATTGCCAAAACCAAGAGTATATATATATATATATAAATTCTAAATAGGAAATTGTTTTGGGCAAAAAACACATAAGTAAAAAAAATAATTGAATTTATTTAAAGTATTAATTGTTGATATAAATACATCATTATTTCACATCCTGACTAAATTCAACATTGTCAGACAAAAAATTTGAAAAATACAATATAGCACCGCAAATCTAGGTAACTGCATATTAAACTTGCTTAAAAACTCAATTATAATAATTTAATCAACTTACTTTCTGATTTATATTGAGAATGGTCATTTTTTGTTTCAATTATAGTTTCACAGGATGTATTATTCTTATAACACTTCAAAATGGCTTCTTTAAATATTGTTTTTCCATTAGTAGGAACACTTTGTCTCAAACCTAAATATATATAATAAATGTTACGGTTAAAGATGATATTAAATAAAATTAAACAATGTTATTTTCTAGTAAATATCAATAATTACTTTAAATATGGTTATTATAATTAATTTATGTTTTTTGTTGGACCATGGCTAAATAACATGGTATTCTATCAATTTGTTTGGCGCACCATGCCTATGTCTCCAGATAACATACAAATCAAATGCCAGAAAAAAGATGACTTATGCCAGTGAATTACGCAGAACGCATCTATAAAGTTGACAACATACCATGTTATTTAACCACAGTGATGAACAAAATATGAATTCATTGTACATCCTACTCAAACCAGACGGACCATAAGTTGATGTAGGCTTAAAATTACAGTATGTTGGCACAGACGTGCTGTACATTTAATTATTATTGTTACAGTTTATCACAGTAAAAAATTTAAAATAATTATTACCATTCTCAGTTTGAGCATCACAAACAATTTTTTCAGATATTTTGTTTATATTATTATTATCTATTTGAAAATGTACGTCTTCAGTTTTTAATTCATTGTCATCTGAAAACAAATTTAAAAACAAATTGGATGCAGGAAGGTACCATATAATTTAAAATAAATACAAATTATCAAAAAAATTGCAATATTTTCCTGTGTTTTTCAAAACAGTTAATATGATATTTGATTATTATAATTGTTCAAATGCGGTTGGATACTAACTCATGTTTCCCGTCTTTAGACCAATAATGACTTTTATTGACGGAGTAGCGACTACAGATTGGGCTGGTCACTATTTTGTAAGGTGTGGTTTTAACTCAATACCTGAAAGCAATGATAAATCATTGCCTTTGAAATAACAATTCTGAGCCAGTTCAGTAATTAAATACTCCCAGGAAAAATCATCCAACCAATATTGAAAAGTTTTTTTACCAATAAAAAGCTACATTATTCCTGAGTGACATAAGCTACTTTTTATTTGAAAATTCCACATTTTTTAAATTGAAAATTTTGAAAAAAACGCGTGCATATTGCACCAAGAATATAAATTGATTTTTCAGAAAATGTTTCAACCATCATGATTGGAGCAATATCCTAGGCAATATCATAAAAATTCTTTTGTTTATATATGATATGATTGCTATGTGTTAAATTTTAGTTGTTTATTTGCTGTACTTTACAGTTTTTTTTTTTTTGGTTTTTAGGGTTTAACCTATTGGAATTAAAAATTTGGTAAAATGTTAAGTACACTGCACCAAGGGTACAAGTTGAGCTTTCAGAAAACTTTTCAACCGTCAAAATTGGAGCAATATCCTAAGCACTATGCATGTAGACAAAAATTTTTTTTAAAAACACACATTTTGTAAAATCAATAGGTTCCTTACTATTGCTCAGAATCTAAAATAAAATAAGATTTCAAGACTTTATTTTTATTTTACCATTCTCAAGGTTTTTAAAGGTTTGTCACTATACATATCTGAACCTATGAACCCCACAAGCTGCCCTGATTACAGGTAATATAATGTATAATATGGAAATAACTAATAAGGTAAAAAAACTTACTACTAAAATTAACCATGTGTGTACATAATGACACCATCATTCTATTGACATACATTTCTGTTAAAATATTGTTTATATGTTTTGTTAAATGTTCATTTTCATCATAATGGATATCTTTATTAAATGTTTTTTTTTTATAATTATTATTGCACTCTTCAAAATCAATAAATAAATAATTTTCTGAAGTTATTTTTTGTTCTTTGTTTGATTCACATAAATTATTTTGCTGGTAAGTACATAATTTTGTTTCTTTTACCAGTAAATCTGGTTTTAAAACTAAAACAAACATTCAATTGAATTATAACTTATATAATATTCAAACATAATCAAATTGTTTCCCATTCACATTCTTTGGTTTTACAAAAAAATAGTATTTTTTATAATTTTTTTTTCAAACATCTTAAAATAAAACATAATACAGATCTGCATCTGATACTTGTACCTTACACAGATTATTTGTAAAAGAATGGAGATTAGTGTGTGTATGTGTGTGTGTGTGTGTGTGTGTATGTGTGTGTGTGTGTGTGTGTGTGTGTGTGTGTGTGTGAATATGATAAAGAGACAAGTGAGAGTTGACTCTAGAACAAGGGTGGCCAATCTCAAATAGTTGGGAGAAAGAAGTGAAGAATATAGGGTGAATATGTTTATATTATACTTAAGCTAAAATCTTTTATTAAACAAAAACCACAAAGAAAATGGATATTTTCAAAAATCATTTGAAACTTGGACCAAGCATGTATTTTATCTATTTAAATATTGTTTAAAAGTTTCAGATAGTTCCGTCTATTATTTTGAAAGAAGGTCTCAGACCTTCATCAGAAGTGACTGTGGAAGTACAATACAATCAATTGAACATATTGTTGAAGAATGTCCAAGGAGATTATTCAGCAAAGGCATGAACAACCTCCATATGGCCACAACAGAAGCAATTGATCTCAAAATTGGATATCCAAATCTAAGACTAAACAATCTCTACATGCACCGAATTCTATAAATATAAACTTAAATATGTATATTAAAACTATTATTATCCTTTGTTATTGTTATTTCATTATTCTATACTTTCGATTGTGACTGATTTATGTTTTTTTTTTTTTTTTTTTTATATAATTACTTATGAGTTGTTTTTTGTATTTATATATTAGTTGTTAACAATGTAATATTTTTGCCACACGGTTATAATAATAATAATCAAAAGCTTTTAAAATGTTAAGTTGTATAATAATTGGAGAATTAGAAATTTTGGTCATAATTTCTACCAAAACAAAAAAAATCTAATGCAAATTTTACAAATATAATAATAATGTTTAAGTATTAGACTATGATAGTTAAATATTTATAGGGCTGTACTAGTCTAAATAATTACCTTCTTGTACTGTTTCATCTTTTAAAAATTGAGGAAATTCGCAATTTGTTTCTATTTTTCCTGGTAATGCACTTATATTTTTTGAATCATTTTTTATATCAGCTAGAGATAGTTTTAATTCTGAAAAATAAAATGTTAACATATAATATCAAAAAAAAATTAAACTTAGTAAATTTTGAGATAAATGATTTATACTATACATAATTTACCTAATATTAATCTAAATAAAACATACCAGTTATATTGTCATCATTATCTTCTTTAAGTTTTATTTCATTTTTTAGGTTAAAATTTAAGTTAGGTTTATGGGACTCAAAATCTTTCTGGACATCAAGATTATCTATTTCAAAACATGTACTTTTTTCAATAAAATCTGAAAAAAGTCATTATACATTATCTAATAACTAATAAGTAATTAGTAATAGTAAATTCAAACATAAATAGCAATCAATAACAAATAATTATTTTATTTTAAAGTTTGTATCATTAATCGGTTGGAAAGAAAAATTGAGTTATATATCAAATTAAGAGATTGTGTGAAAGAAGAGAAGTTTTTAATACAGGTGTAGTAGTGCACTATATATATTTTTTTTAATTATCTCATATACCATTTACAAAATTGTTTCAAAAACTTTTTAAGTAAAAATATTTATAATGCTTGATTGTAAATTAAAATATTGTGAAACATTAGCACACAAAAATTAATAAAGTATAAATTAAACTATTAAATTTTTTTTTATTTTATTATGTTGTAACTCATTGAAAAAGTGAGTTAGTAAATATGTTTTTTTTTTTGTTCTTTGTTTGATTTACATAAATTAAGATGCTGGTAAGTACATAATTTTGTCTCATTTACCAGTAAATCTGGTTTTAAAACTAAAACAAACATTAAATCAAACTATTAATTATATAATATTCAAACATGATCAAATCAAAAACTTCTTTGGTTTTACTAAACAATAGTATATTTTAGAAATTCTACATAAGACATTTTTTTTCTAATATCATAAAAAGTTTTACCATATTTAGAGCCAATTGTACAGCAATATTTTTGTGTGCATCTGATACTTGTACCACACACAGATTATTTGTAAAAGAATGGAGGTGTGTGTGCGTGGTGTGTGTGTGTGTGACAAAGATAGACTTTAAGTTTAGACTTTAAAACAAGGGTGGCTGATCTCAAATAGTAGGGAGAAAAGCAAATAAGTTAAGAACATAGGTAAATATGTTTAGATTATATTTTAAGTTCAAGATTCTAATTCGAAAATTAAAAATTTTATGAAACAATAAATGTGAAAAATCTACAAATTCAAAATTTGAAAGCTCTGTAAATGTTCAAATTTTGTTATTTTTAACACAAATTTGTTTAACCTTATTTAATATTGTGTGGAAATTTAAGTCATTTGGAATTCTTTTGAAAATATTTTGTTCTTGAATCATAACTAAAAAAATAATTTAAATTTAAAAACAAACTAACAAAAATATCATCTAGTACTGATTATTTATTTTTTATTGGGTATAACTGGTTAAGGTTAGAACACTTCTTTTACCCAAAAGTATTGACAGAATAAATAAAGTAAACATCACAGTAAAGTCAATACGTTCATTATTATATTTGGGTCTCAAACACTAACAAAAATGAATCTCAATGTTTGATATTTTATATAAATTGAAACTCAAAAATATATCATTGCCTGAATTTTATAAGGGTACTTTTTTGCATAAATACAACAAATTCAAACTCATAATAAATAATGCACACAAATAATACATTAAAAATATATGATGATGACAAATGTATGACAGTTAATTTATTCATCAATTTAATAGAAAAGTTTTACTTCAAAACTTAGAAAATTAATAATTATTATAACTAATATAAAAATAGATTATTGATTTTTTACAAAACTAAATACATATTATTATAAGTATTTTTTGTTTAATAAGATTGAGAATTCATACCCTTATGCTGTTGATTAGTACTAACTGCAACTGGTGATTTAATATTTTTTGAAATTAATAGTTTACTGTTTTTATTAAGTTCAATATTTGCTTTAGAATCTACAAAAAAAAAGTATACATTTTAATACAAATAGCATAAAATAATTAATATTATAATTAAAATAACAACTTTTCAAAGTACCAACCTAAAGATAAACCATTTGGAATTGTAGGATTTATTGAGTTATCAAATAAAAGATTAGCAACTGTTGAACTGTTATTAACAGCACAATCAACATTTTCTTCATCATCTAAAAATGTTATGAACATTGTCAGATACAAATTTAATACAATACTAAAAACTACATAATGAATATTTGTATAAATAATTTATTTGCTATTTCTTATAAGTTATAAAAATATTAAAAATTAATGCCATTGTTTTCAAACAACCTATGTTTGTATTTTAAAAACAATTATGAGAGATTTAGTTTAATAAAAAATTTATAATCACTTATCATAATTACTTATTATAGTATCAATAGCCAATCATAAGGTTATTCAAAGAAAGGAGGGAAATTTTAAAATAAAATTACGTCTATAATTAAAATATGAGATATTGTGTAAAAATTAACATTAAAAAAGTATAGTGATGTTAATGATAGAATAAGTTTCTATTTTGGGTTGGTAATTAGATTGGGAAGTGTAATTTGACGTTTAATATTAAATTTATAAGAAATTATAGAACATAGCTTCCAAAAAGTAAGATTCTGCATGAGCTTAATAAATCAAAAATTTTAAATTTTAAACTTATATTTCTATAATAGGCTCAAAACTTTTTTGAAACTTTTATTATGCTAGAACTTATAAACAATGTGTTAGTTTCAACTAAATTGAGTATGTAAGAAAATTTAGAATAGTTATTGCAAAAAAAATGTACCAATAATAAATAAGTGACAAAAGACATGTTGAAAGCACAAGGTGAGAAATTGAAAAGGTTACTTTATGGCGTATAGTATTACATTAATACAGTTAGTAATTACTTATTATTTATTTTTATCATATTTGTAGAAAATATATAATGTCATATTTTATATTATATCTTTTATTGCACTTTTAACCAATATGTAAAATTTAAGTTTTGTATTAACTATTAAGTCATTTAAGTAACTCTTGTACATAATTAGCTTATTTATATTTTCATGTTTTATGTTTTGTTAATTAGATAGGTGCTTTTTTTTCTTATATTTGTTTACTAGTAGACTAATTATTTTAAATTATAACTAGTTGCTTAAGGCCTTGATCCGTTTTATTCATATTTAAATAATTTTTAAAATTATTTTACTAAAATTACATTTAAAAAAGGAAATTAAATTTTCAAGTTCTGTATAATAAATTAAAATTTTAAAATAAATAACAAGATGAAATACATTTATATTTTATAGGTAATTTAATGTTATTTATAGCATTTGACTTGTAATATTCAGACATTCAATAGTTTGGTATATAAATAAGTTAAATTATTTAAAACCTATATATTGTATTCGACTAATAACTTTGAAAACTCAAGTATAATCATCATATCAAAAGCTTTTAAAATGTTAAGTTGTATAATAATTCAGTTTAACATAATTCAAAAAGTATAACATAACTATTTACAGAAATACAATTATCTACAAAAGTAACTAATGACATAATGCATTTGTAAATTACTCACATATATGTAACCTATAACAGTCATCGTCAGAGCTAGAGTCATATGAATTTTTTATAGCATAATTTGAAATATCAAATAAACTTTTAGTAGACAATTTGAATAAAGTTGACAACTTAGAATCTAAAAACCAAAACAAAATAATAACATAGTGTTGTCAAAAATTAAAAGTAAATCTAAAAGGGCTTATAACAACAAGAATAAGAATAAACCCAAATGTACAATGGAGAATTAAAAATTTTGGTCATAATTTCTACCAAAACAAAAAAATTAATGCAAATTTTACAAATATAATATTATTGTTTAAGTATTAGACTATGATAGTTAAATATTTATAGGGCTGTACTAGACTTAATAATTACTTTCTTGTTCTGTTTCATCTTTTAAAAATTGAGGAAATTCACAATTTGTTTCTATTTTTCCTGGCGATGAACAAATAAATTAATAAAGTATAAATAAAATTACTAATTATTTTACCATGTTGTAACTCATTGAAAAAGTAAGTTAGTAAATATGAGTTTGTTGAAGAGTTGATTTTCAGTAATATGATAATTGACCATTTTAGGAGTATTTTATAGTTAAAATAAGTTTTAATATTTTATTGTTAATAACAAAAGTTGATAAAACACAACTATGTAACTAAGTTTACAATTCTAACTCAAATCATACCTGTAGTTTTTAATGGTAACTTTTCAGAGTTAAACAATTCATGCAAATCTTTACTGTTTTCTGATGATGAACTATTATAATTTGTTTCTAACTGTAGGTTATTAACAACTTTTGGGTCTTTTGAAATGCCAGTTTCAACTTTGTTTACAAAACATGAATTTCCATAAACATTCGATTTTTCATTTGGCACATCAAAATTGCTCGGAAAATTGTTTTTAATATCTAGGTATATTGAAAAAAAAAATCAAGTTTTAAAACTAAAATTAAAAAATTAAACTTAATTAATGACCTACAACTACTTACTTGATTGTTTTGGTTGAACTATTTCATTAATATTTGAATCTTGATTAATTAAAGAATCATTAAAATTTGATGAAAATAATTTTTTAATACACTGTGTATCATCAACAGTATTATCATCTATAATGCCTGAATTCATTTGTTTCACTAAAATATGCAATTTGTAATAATATAGTACTAATACCCAGTTGATTACATATTTAATTATAAATGATTATAAAACAACATAATTATTACAAACCTGATGTTCTGTTGTTAAACTTATAAATTGTTAAGTTATTAGATTTCAGTTGATCTATGGAATCACCATTAGATTTTTCTGAGTTAAAATGATTAATTGAACTTTCAGTTAAATTATTTTGTTTTGATGAATAACATTCCATTAAAACATTTTCTTTGGGTGTATGAAATGAGTTTTCTGATGATGAACTATTATAATTTGTTTCTAACTGTAGGTTATTAACAACTTCTGGGGCTTTTGAAATGCCAGTTTCAACTTTGTTTACAAAACATGAATTTCCATAAACATTTGATTTTTCATCAAAAATGCTCGGAAAATTGTTTTCAATATCTAGGTATATTAAAAAAAAAAATATAAGTTTTAAAACTAAAATTAAAAAATTTAACTTAATTAATGACCTACAACTACTTACTTGATTGTTTTGGTTGAACTATTTCATTAATATTTGAATCTTGATTAA